>JANHJO010006312.1:19851-36401 GCA_032468235.1 Pseudoxyrhopus heterurus | reverse complement strand
CCCCCCCCCCCCCCGCCCCATACTGAGGGACAGCAGAGACGTTGGTTACAATTTCACTCAGGCTCAAAACTCTGAAATATTCTTATTTAGAAATATTAAGCCACACAATTGATTACTTTCCTGGTTTTATTGATTGTTCTTGTGAGCCAGCTAGAATTATTATGTATAAGATAAGTGACTTCTATGAACAAATAAATATAAAACTAATTCAGAGTATATTTAATGCATTATAGTTTTTAAGAATATTTTTAATATTTGTAATGATAATCATTTTTTTATATTTATTGTTTTATTTTTGTTACGTCCCACCTAGAGTCACTAGCTGTGAGATGGGAAGCTATATAAATTGGATGGATAGATAGATACTGTAAGCTCAATATGATACATTTTAGGAAAGTTTGCAAATGTCCACATTCCAACACTCCCTCATCTGGATAAGTAATGTCCTTTCCTCCTGAAATAATTTCTAACTAAGTGAATATAGGGTAAAGAATTTAACTTAGAGGACATTCATTTTAAAAATTAAAGAACATCAATGTTTTAAAACAAGAATTGTTTTCCTCTAAGTAGGTCCTACTCTGTTACTGCAAAGTAGGTTTCAAAGAAGATGTGAACTAGGAGAAGAGATTTGAAATACCCACTTCCATGTAGTGAAAATGGGTACTGGATGAGGTGAATCTAAAAGCTTCATTATACTACAATTTTGTAATTGTTTCATAAAGTAGCCTTTGTGATTGAGGGGTTACAATGAGTACTCATAAAACAATGAGTGCTCCTTGAATCTCATATAGAGAGGTGACAAAGTATAAAGTCCATGAGTTGTCTAAGGAGCTACCGCCTTCTAGTAAATAGGCTTGTTGGAAGTTCTCAAAAATCATTCAATCACATTTCTCTCATTGTTTAAAAAGCATCTGTTAATCTGAAAGGTGCCTGGTTGTTTAAAACACATCATACAGTATGTACATTTTTTAAATACATCGATACTAGTATTCACATAAAGTACACACAGATAATACACAGAGACAAAAATGCACGTTTCAAAGATTGACTGTTGAGTCTTGCCCCACTAAAATCAACTAGGTTACTAGGGCTTGTAGTTCTAGTTCAAGTTCATAGTTCTAGTTCCTAAGCCAACCATTTAACCATTTGTTGGTACATGTATTGCACAGAAATTTACAATCAAAGTTAGTGCTGCTGTTAATCGCAGTTTCCTAATGGGTGGCCAATTTCAAGGACATTTTAGGGATCTCCCAGGATCTACAGCATCTGTCCTGGGTTATCAAGTCTGAGTGTCATGCAGAGGTTACAGTTGCTTTGTTTGCTGTTATTGCCTGGTTTACTTACACATCTATACAATTTATGAGTCCATGAAGAAATCTTGCTTAAAGATATTCCCCGGAGTATGCAGGCTGGGCGTTCTAGGTTTTTAGTCCCAACCCAATTTGAGGGATTACTTTGGGGAAGGCTAGTCATGTGGCATCAAGCTTCCTAATACCACTTAACAAATTCAACCCCAACATCACTTTTTAACTTTTTAATGGAAGTAATCCAATACTAGTTTGCTCTTTTAAAGAAAGGATTTAGTGTTTCAGTCTGAAAATGCTCACTCAGCAGCGCGCGTTCGTCAATGTGTGTGCGTGTGTGTCCGGAGGAATATTTCTCCTAACATCTCTATGTACTAAAAATAAATATTTCTCTGAGACGCGGTGAATTTCGTCTACAATGTCGGGTCTCCCGCTGCGTTTTTGGCGAACAAAGGTCCAGAAAGGGGGGAGGAAATCTTTCATTTTCCAGAAGAATCGTGACATTAAATTAAAACGCCGCTGCTGACAGATGAAAGGCAGGAAAAGGCGGCGAACCGGGTCTTTCGGAGGGGCGGTAGAGGAGCTACTGACTGGAGGCGGGAGCGGTGCGTTAACGAGGGAGAAGACTTCTATCGCCCCTGTTTGCGCGTTGGGTGCAATAGGACGTGTTTCTCACATGTTCTTTTTCTAATTAACCACACACGCGCGCACACGACTTTCGCTGGGCTTGGCTTAGCAAAGTCTCACCCCCTCCTTCCTCCTGAGTCACACCAAGCACGCCATCCCAACTGCTGTCTGACTGACAGCTAGCTTGCGCGCCTGTTCCTGTTGCCGCTTTAAAAATTCGAATCCGAGGGTAATGATTTATCAAACTCTGATTATCAAAAAAATGTCATAGGAAGGGCACCTTGCTATGCACTGACGCAAACCCAGTCTTTCTCACGGAGCTATAGAAAGCTTTGCTCTTAACGGAGCAAAATTCACTCTACCATTTCGCCCCAGCTGCAGTCTTTTACCTCTGCAAGATTTTGTCCGATGCTATTGTAAATATGGTAAGTGGGCTTTATTTTTCAATCCTTCTTTTCTTTTTGGAGCCTCGGGCTGGGGAAAAGGGTATTTTACTTGTAATCTTGCTGATGGTACCGTATTGTTGCGGGTTAAAAGTAGTTAGAAATTAAGGCTTGGTAAAAATGTACCGAGCGGAAGTCAGCCTGTAGCGCTATGAGCACTGTCCAGGGTCCTGAAAGACCATATTACACTGAATATATTGTTATGTAGATACATCGTTTGGTGTCTGCTACTTTCTGGATCTGCTGACTATGTGAGTTTCTTTGGAGGGAGGGGTCGATTCAAAAGTGGGAAGAATATGAATTCTGCCTTTACAGACGCTTTTCAGAAGTCTAAGCAAAAATATTTCTGAACAAAATGTTTTAGAGCTGCAATGATTTACGCGTGGACTAAAATTGTCTACTAGGGTAGACAATAAAAGCACACATTGGAGAATGTGGCCCAATTTTATAATTTTACATATGCAATCCTATACTTACCCAGCTTGAGATTCTCAGAATACCTACTGAGAAAAAAATCCCATTAAATTGCAATCTGTTTGGAGTAACGGGATATGAGAAAATGTAATTCAGGATTTTTATGCTTCTTGTGCTCCTCCCCCATCGGTATATGTATGTGGGGGGCCAAGGTTGGGAATATTTAGAAACCAGTATTATTGAATTTCTCTATATGTCGTTAGCTGCATATAGGGTAGTTCGGCTTTATCTTCCCCCACCCGCCCCCTCTCCAGCTCAAAGCTAGTATGCACTGCTGAAGACAGAAAGGAAATGAGGCGTAAAATTAAAGATATTTTTTTCTACAATGGGGCAAGGAGAGGGGAGCATCTTTCAGTCGTGACGAGAAAATAAAAATGGTTTGCAAGGAGAGAGCTGGGGGCGATGGTGTTTCCTACGCCGGAAATGTGGGGCTGCAGGGGAAGAAACGATTTTAGGTTAGGGTGTGAAATGGAATCTGCCGCAGCGTCTCCCTGATGCCTTAAGCAGCGCGACCTTCATATGAATTCTTAACGTTCAAGAAATCTTCTTCGAGCAGCAGAGCCGACGGAGGGCAGCCGTTCGTTTCTTCTTTCTTATTGTCACTCTGCTCTTGCAGGATTACGCCTATCCCAAGGAGATGAGCGAGCAGCTGGTTCAGAGCCCTGAGGTGGTCGCACCTGGGGCACTGGAGAGGGCAGGGATCCACAGAAACAGTCCCGAAACCGAGCAGCCGCAGAACTTCCAGTCCCAAGTCCCGCCTCAGCTGGCTAAAGTGGGCACAGCTCTCTCAGGCGACATTCACCCTTTGCCCTCCGACGAAGGGCAAACCCACGAGACCGAACGCACCAAAGTTGGGATCGGCAAAGTCGCCTCGGCACAAGGCAATCCCCCAGCCGGCAAAGACCCCTTCGATCTTTGCACGCTCAAGAATGTCCCCTGCGCAGGGAACGCCGCATCAGGTAACATGGCCCCCTGCAAAATCGCCCCCTTGCAGAGCGCCGTTGGCCCGGCTAACCAAAGTCTTGGTAAGAGCCTGGTGGAGCCAAACAATACCAAGACCGGCTGGGTGAACATGAGCCAGAGCACCGTGGTGTTGGGTACAGATGGAATCGCATCTGTTCTGCCTGGCACCGTCACTGAGGTGAGTTGGTCCTCCCATCCCATGTACTGTACGCTGCTCAGTCTCTTTCAGAATGCAGGCAGGGGTCCCTTACTCACGGAAAGACCCTGGCGCTACAAAAAGCAACTCTCCGGGCATCTTTAAATCATTAACACCAGCCGGCCCCTTAATTCCAGAAGTGCTTGGCTACCATCATTGCCAAACAGCCCTGCGGTCTGGAACTTAGGGGATGTGTAGGTCGACAATTCCCAGTTCGGGATAGGCCCATTTAAAACAATTCAAAATTGAGATTGGCGAGGAGCGACCCTGAAAAAGAAAAATCAAGGCTAGATTCTTGCGTGCCTCTTCCAATGCAGGAAGAGGAAAGGCAGCAGGCACTGCTGTTCAGGAAGGAAGGAAGGAAAATCTCCAAACGGTAGTCCGTAAAAGACGTTTTAGGTGGTGTATTTTATGACCCTAATAGCCACATAAACTAGATTGGGAAGGAAATGACTGGCTCAAAGTCACCCTGTAGGAGTCAAGGTTAACTTGAATTTGAGAGCTCTTCATGCTGCGTGCGAAGCCATTGGGCGAGTTGCTAGAGTTGTCTTAAAAGTGCGAGCCCAGCAATGGGAACAAGGCATTAAAGAAAAGCGCCTTCGGGGAAATTAACTCCAAGAAGAGTTTGCCGTGCCGCCTTCCGTGTTCCAGGATTGCGCTGCTTTGCACGGAAGGCCGCCGGTAAAACCAGGCGAGAGCGGGGTCGGGCAGGTCACCCTTTGGGATTCTGCCTGTCTTCGGCCTGCCTGGCCCCGGATCGGAGCACAATCGAAAAAACCACCCAACCGAAAAGCCTACGGGACCAACTCGCCTCCTGAAGCCCCAGTGGGCCAAGCTGGGCGATCAATCACTTCAGTTCAGACAGTTTAATCGTTACTCCGAGTCAGTCAGCGCGGAAAGCTCCGGAGCTGCGGCGGGCTGTAGAAATAGGGCTCCGGGCCGCCACTGCGGAGCACCTGATCCCTTCGCTGAGCAGCGCCGCTCGGGAGCTCCAACGCTGAAGAAGCAAAGCGCTCCGGACGCATTCTGCTCAAACCTTCTCAGGTTGGAACCTCCTCAATTGCCTGGGAGTGACGGAGGTTGTAGTCCGATTCCTCTGGAGAGCATTGCACTTAAGAAAGCAAAAGTCTCCATTTACCCAAAAGGACTACCGCTTCTGGTCTTTGCACAGAACTGGTCGTGGGGATTTTCTTCTTCCGGCCTTCGGAAGCAAGTTAAGTGGAAAGGCATTAAGTGTTGAACAGTAGTATTTAGGGGTGGCTTTGCTTTTTTGCAGGGAGAAAGCCAAGTGCCTGGAAGGGCAGTGAAGATAGCATTCCTAGAGGTTCAGCACCTCAAGTGGAGCTCATTTCTGGCCCCACCACGGTTAGGTAGTATTGGTGGACAAATCAGGACAGTCCTCAAGATAGGGAAATACAGGTTCAGAGGGAATTGGATAGTAAAACTTTTTCTTCAGGAGGAATATTTTCTTTTAACAAATATCTGGGAAGATGAAGTGCAACCCTCTTCTCTGGCTTCCGTTTAACCTTCCAGTGCTTATTTTCCCTCACGATTGAGAGAAGGAGAAATATCTTCCGTGGTTCTTTTCTCATTGCAGGATCTTAGCAAACGAGGCAGTTTCTCTGTCGTTCACCTGGTTGTTATCGAATTGGAACATGCCCTTCAGTTAATAGAGGTTACTGATTTAACCTCTGGAATGAAGTTATAAGATTAAACACATCGTTCTCAAAAAATGGTTCTCCCTTAATCCCAAGAACCTTAACTAAGAGGATTCAATACCAGTGGGGGGAAAATCAAAGGAATGTTCACTTTTAGTTGAATTAGGACGATCTCCCTGGGTTATACCATATTTAACAACTGCAGAGAGCCAGCAGGCAAAGTGCCTTGTTTGGAAGTCAATGAGCTGAATTCCTGCAGGGTTTTTTCTCTGCCAATATAGGTTGCAACTTGAACCCCTGCTGTCTTTCAAAAGCACCCTGGAAAACAGCCAACCTATTCTCCCTGCCCTCCCAGCCCCTCAGTTTAAAGGGTATCTTTTGAGAATCCAATCTGCCCGATTCCTGACCCTCACTGTCAGCAGGATTTATGTTTCAGACCCAAGTTCTCTTGAAGCGTACAGCAAATATGATTGAGTTCACCTTTTCTTGATTTACTTAAAAAGGGAGGATAAGCCATTGGCCCTTGTGCACAAGTTTCTAAAAAACAGAAGCCGAGCAGACGCTTTGGAAGAATTATGCCAAGAACCTACCAACCTATTTATAGTTTTACATACCCTGTGAAGGCAGGGGAGTTGGTTAAAAGAACGTGTGTGCCCATTCAGTTCTATGCTTTTTCTTTTTCAAAAGGAGGATTCCTATGGGTATGTCAAACTGAGGCTGTGCTGGTTAGCGGGCTTCAATAAGTCCATAGCCAGATAAAAAACATACTCTGAAACATCAGGTACAGTAATTCCATGTAGAATGGTGTTTGGCACTCTGCCTTTAACCTGGCAGAACTTTAATTCTCTGAGCATGACCAAACCACGATTTATAGTCAAGTCTTCTTAATTTTAGTGAAAGGGATTACAGCCAAGCCCAACTCTTCAGAATGCTTCACTCCTTTCCAACAGATTTATCTTGGGGTCATTTGTCAGAACAGCAGAATACATTAGGTTGATCAGTTCATAATCGAATGAGTTGTGCCAAGCTAAACAGTTGGGTTAGTTCAATCCAATTAATCACGAGTTGGGACTAGTCAGTTGTGTGAATGCAGCCACGGAGCCGTAAGAGGTTTATTTATATCATTTGATAAGGCAAAGCACACCTTCAGATTTCAGGTAGCTGTTTCTGGAGTCAATGTATCATTGTAGTTATTATTATTATTATTATTATTATTCTCTCTGCAGCAGGAGGACGATGAAGGAGATGAAAATAAAGCCCGGGGCAATTGGTCTAGCAAGCTGGACTTCATCCTCTCCATGGTGGGTTATGCAGTAGGGCTGGGCAATGTCTGGAGGTTCCCGTACCTGGCCTTTAAGAATGGGGGAGGTATGGATTTTCCACTCTTTTTACCTCGTGCAGCTCAGAAAGGGGATAACCCCCCCCAAGTCAGTTGAACTTAAAGTGGTGGGAGGATTGGCTTGAATCCAAACTCATCGGTTTCACTATTTTTGGGATTGGGCTTGCAGTCAGCAAATTAACAGGAAAGATTGGGAGGGGCTGGGGAGAGGGAATTTATAGCGTCATTCAACAAAGGGACAATATCTCAGCAATGAAGAAGGGTTTATAGTCCCACAAAGATGATTGGATGACACTATAAAGGTAGATAAAACTCAAGGAAACACCTGGTGAGGTAGGACATGCTTGGAATTCCCAGCAGTTGTCCAACCAAAATCGACTCAACCGCCAAAATCCACTCAGTGCTGCCACGCAGCCAAACAGGTGAGGGGAAGACTCACACACTTTAGCCCCCTTCCTCTGAGTGTTGCTTTGCAACCAAGGCAGTCAATAGTTTTTCCATTATAGTTATAACCATCACGTCCCAATGGATTTTAAAATGTAGATATTCAAAATTAACATTGGTAAAATGCAGATTAGAATGCTCTTTGGCATCCTATGGTATCATCAGAATTGCTGAAGGGCAAGAAACAAGAGGAGAATAATGTCATTGCGGTTTTTCCAGTACCCAAGTGGAGCTTCCAATTCACATCAAACATTGCAAACATATAAAAATCAACTGGACAGGGAATATAAACGTATCATCTTTCTTGCCAGGGATATGTGTGAAAGATTCTTTAGAAGTGTCATTCTAATTCAAGTAACCTGTTCAGAACATTGGTGACAAACTCTACAAGGAGAGAAAAATAGATTATAAGGACTTCTCACTCCCATCCTTCGGACGGGCTTGAGAAGCTGATGACGGAGGCTGGTTCTCACTTTGACATGAGCAGCAAAAAGGCTCCTTTGGAACCCTTTCCCATTCTTCACTGCTATGTTCCTTTTGAATTAGAAAATAAATTTGCACTTATTTCATTCCTCAGTGAAGGGGGAAATGCTTAAGCGAAGAAGGAACCAATGTAAATTCTGCTAAACTTAATGAGTTTAAGAAATTAACAGGAGTAGAACTGCTGAAGACTATGGGTTAGAATGGATATTTATAGTCTAAAAACATAAAGGATTACTTATTTATGTAAATATGCTGTCCATTCCTGTTAGAACAAATTATACCTTCCTTATAAAGAAAACTCTTGGTTACCACCTAGAGGTTGCCTGACTTTTTGCAGTCCAAATCTGGTAGCCTTATATCAACGTCAGTGCTACTTACATACTAAGCAATGCATACTCTGATAACATTAGTTTTCTCTTTATAAATTATAGTTGTAAATAGTTTTGGAGAATGAACACAGAAGTTTCAGATTTACTTGAAAGAAAATAACACATTTTTCCTACCAAATATTGGCTTGTTTTTCCCGTTTTCTACGGAAAAAAAATGTTAATGAAGATAAATAGGTTACATAGAATAACTTCAGTGGAAAAAAAGCTGAACGATGCAATTTTGTCCATATTTAGCAAGGAATAAATCCCACCGAACGCGTGAGCAGATATACAAAAGGTTGCATTGTAGTTATTCTCTCCCCCCCCCACTATTTCCAGTCATTATTAAAGGGTGTCAGGCTTTATTTATATTATGAACGGAGCAACAGAGAAAGTGAAAATAATACGATATATCTTGGCCTTAAATCTGAAAACCTAGGTCCAGGTAGTGTAGAATATGACTTGGGAACGGATTTCTAATTTAGTGGGGCTGGTCGACAACCATAGACGAAAAACCAACTGGCGCAGTAGATATCCAGAAGTGAATTCGTTGTGTTTAGCGGGGATTGACGCCAATGTGCACGGAGTAGGACCCGGACTCGGGGACCTGCGAGCACGGTTGCGAACTTCCCTTCGACTTCAAGGCTGAGCCTTTAGCTCACCGAGTTTGCAAAACCCCCGAACGACCACGAACGTGCAAACTTTTCTTTGATCTTTAATACTGCTGTCTGGGTTTAGGTTCGAAGTCCGAGTCTCAGGTTACAACCCCGAGACAAATCGGCTGTTTTTGACGTGAGGAAAGCGAGGTCCCCCCCCCCTCTCTCTAACCCTTAAGGCGAAAAAGTGATTCGCTCTTTTGAGCCGTCCCAGCAGTGCGGCTGGCTTTAAGAACTGAGTGTGTGTCTGTAGAGATTCTCAGTCATTTTAGGTCCTGGTTGTCCCAAAGGATTCCTTTTTCTTTGAAGAAAAGAAATATAAATCCTTTTTTATATGCAAGGAATATAAATCCTTCCATTCCCCACCATCCAGTCAGAGCTGAAGAAGCGTCTTGGATGAGAAGTGAAACGTCTTCAAAGAAAAAAGAAGAAAGTCCAGTTGCCTCTTGAAAAAGCACTTTTGGGACAACTGACTGTGTGCAAAAATCCGCGCACTGGGGCGTGGAGCCGCTCGAGCCGCTGTGCGCTCCTGTCCCGCTGTATCCTCTAGCCTAGGGGGTCTCCAACCGTGGCAACTTTAAGCCTGGCGGACTTCAACTCCCAGAATTCCCCAGCCGGCTCTAGCCGCGAGCGCCTTATCCCAAGCAAGCCGGTTGTCTTTAAAAATGCGATTAAGGCGACCTGGCTTTCGGTTCCTTTGGCTTTGCTTTGCTTTTTATTCTGCCTAAACCGGTCCTCGGGTTTCCTGCCGTCACGCTCCAGGTAGCTCCGAGGCGCAGTTGTAGGTGATGATGAGAAAACTGATTAGCCCTAATTGAATTAGCCGCGCCACCTGCAGCAAGGCCGGCGGCCATGGCAGCAACCCACGTCTTCCTAGTAGTTGAACGCAGGGCCGAAAGAAATCCATGAAATACCCCGAGGGGGGGGGAAGGCGGATTTGGGGGGAGCGACCGATTTAGAGAAGGCCGTATCGAGAAGGGGGTACTGTTGGGGAGTCATCCCTGTGAATCCCAAAGGTGTTTTTTCTTTCTTTCCAAGAGGCAACTGGCCTTTCTTGTTTTTCTTTGAAGACGTTTCGCTTCTCATCCAAGAAGCTTCTTCAACTCCAGAGCTTCTTCAAAGAAAAACAAGAAAGTCCACTTGCCTCTTGAAAAGAAAAAAAAGCACCTTTGGGACAACCATGATCCGGATGACTGAGAATCTCCATAGACATCCCTGTGAAGTTTTTCCTAAGCATACCCCAGT
This sequence comes from Pseudoxyrhopus heterurus, assembly GCA_032468235.1. NCBI lineage: Eukaryota > Metazoa > Chordata > Lepidosauria > Squamata > Pseudoxyrhopus > Pseudoxyrhopus heterurus. The sequence continues at coordinate 26,201 of JANHJO010006312.1, read as the reverse complement.
GCCTTTATGAGGATGGAGTCTTCAGCTCTTTAGTTGGGGGAATGAAGCTTATTTGTGATAGAGGTAAAGATGCCCTGAATGGGATTGGGGGACACATCCATATAGTTTCCTTGGCAAGGGAACCGAAACGGTTGGCTACTGCCTCTCTTGGGATTTTTTTTTTTAAACTTCGCAATCTAGCTCAGTGTTTCTCAACCTTGGCAGCTTGAAGATGTTTGGACTTCAACTCCATGTTCAAGTTGCCAAAGTTGAGAAGTCCTGAGCTAGCTTACAGTCTTGAAATCCCTTGGTGGTCTCCCATCCAAGTACTAAGGAGATCTGACCTTGCTTTGTGATGTTCAGCAAGCTGCCAATGTATCTAGCCATTGTTCTTGGCTACAAATCCAGTAAACTGTAATGGATAAACACCAGGTTAGAAACCAGGAGACTGTGAATGCTAGTCCTGCCTTAGACATGAAAGCTGGCTGGGAGTCTTTGTTCTAGTCACTCACTCTCAGCCCAACTCACCTCACATGACTGTTTTTATGGGGAAAATAGGAGGAGGAAGAACTATTAGATATGTTTTACCACCATATATAATAAAGGGATTAAAGAATTCCTTTAAAAAATAATTTTCTTTCAGAATAGAAGTTGTTAGAGTTAGTCTCATGACTGGCTTTCAGCAACCTGAAATTATTAAAGTCTGGCCCTTTTTGTGAATGCAAGTTATACTGGAATCAGAGTATATTAACGTGCCCATTTTCCCCTTGATTGTATAGTCTCAGTTTATTTCAGCAGCCTGCATTTTAGTTTTATGCTGACCATTCATATTCCAGGAAAATAATAAGATTTTCTTGCTTAATCCAACACTAAGACATGGTGTGTAAACACTTCCCCTTATCTTTTAGTGGGAAATGATCATATGATCAATCCTTTCTTCATCTGTCAGAGTCCTCTGGAAAGTATACAGAAATAAATGCTATAAACCAGTCCATATTTTCAAAACGAGAGCACTATGTAGAAGAAATGGACCGAGTTAGGCTAATAATGTACTAAAAAGAAACCCTTTGTATTTCTCAGATCAGTTAGAAATATGGGCTGTTTTAATCTTACTGACAATAGGATAATGTTATTCTCTGTGGATTAATGTTGTAGACCTGTAGCGGGCAGAATGGTACATACACGTTTGTCCCTTGATACTTTGCCCCATCTATACATGCTGAATCATGTTGCCTAAAAATTAAGTCGGCCTGGAGAAAAATAAAACTTACAGTGTGGATGAAAAAACAAACTGTGGATCATATGTTCTGTTAATCCATAATGTACCGGATTAACATATTGAGCAAACCTAACCACTGTAGTTGGTATAAACCTTGCTTTGTTTAGTGATGGGGTGTGTATTAGGCACTGGGTTGCAAACTAGTCCAGCACCTTTTAGTCTAACATGTCTGGAATCAACCGACTATATTTAATTTTCTGGGATATTACAATATGTGAAACTCTCAACTGACTTAATTGGAGAAAAAAAATGAATACATTAACTATGGCTAAGCATGTTGTTTAAAGCCAGTCATCAATAAAATCCAGATTTAATGCTATTTAAGGTAAACCTATTAAATAATAGAATATTGATCAATGACAGCCAGATTAAATCCCCTTGATGCCCGTTGTTCTGATTCCCAAAGAATTATGTCTGGTTACAGTCCATGTGGCCCCACCCCAACTGGGTAGAAATGTAAATTTCTAAGACAGGCTTCCTCAACTTGGCATCTTTTAACTGAGCTGGTGGACAACAATTGGAGCTGTGATTCCAAACAGCTCCAGGGTGCTTATTTGGCAAAAAAATTATTAAAGATGAAATATCTTAATTCCACAAAATTTTATGAGATAAAATACATAAAACTGCAAAGCAGCAACAAGAAAGGAGGATTGGTTGTTTTCTGTGTTTAAGGTTTCTCCCACTTGGTTCTTTTTCCCTATTTAGGTGCATTTCTTATTCCCTATTTAACAATGTTGGCTCTGGCTGGAATTCCTATCTTTTTATTGGAAGTTTCTCTGGGACAATTTGCTAGTCAGGGACCTGTGTCTGTCTGGAAAGCCATCCCTGCCTTACAAGGTAAGCGTTTGAAACGGATTATTATTTCCTGCGCTTTTCAGAAATTAGGAAATTGTGGATTAACTTCGGTTTAATCAAGAGATAGAAAATGATTCTGATCTCTGGGTGGCGCTGTGAGAGAGAGTGGTGGCTGATGCTTTGCAGTCTTATTTTGACCTTGAATGGACCTTGCCTTGACTGATGTGGTAATAATGCAGTACTTCTGCTTTAGTGAACCTTCGCTGCATTCCATAGCAGGAGAGTGTAGCTGCAGCATTCTGACTGAATCCAACACATATGATACTGCAGTATGCAAACCATGTTCATCGTGTTTATATAGGGAGGAATGGAAGATGTATAGCAAGATTCAAGGATGCGTGCTTTGATGCATTAAAATTTTCATTGAATGTATTCATTCCCATGTATTTTTCCTGATAAACCATTATATGTGAATGATGGCAATTTGGTGCAAGCTAGAATCAAATATGTATTTACTTTGAGCGTACTTCAGCCAGTCCACTTGTGATTAGAAATAAAACAGAATGGGGCTGCGTATTGAATTTTCTCCTATCAAAAGACTTCAAAAATAATGTACTCAGTGGGCAAAATACAGTTGTTGCATAAGATTAGTGGGTTTGTTCATTATTTTTTAGTCCCAAGAATATAAAATGAGATAGTATCATATCTGTTTTATTTTTTTTTCAGGTTGTGGCATTGCAATGCTGATTATCTCTGTCCTAATAGCCATATATTACAATATTATATTGTGCTATACACTTTTCTACCTTTTTGCATCCTTTGTACCTGTGTTACCTTGGGCTTCCTGTAATAATCTGTGGAATACACCTGATTGTAGAGATAAAAACAAACTTTTGTTAGGTAAGTTGGGACATGCTTTTCTTTTTAAAGCCTGTTAAAGCTCACATTCCTGTTATGCTACTGATCGGTACTATACCTGTAACAAGCTAAAGCATATTCACAGATCTGTTACTGCAAATTAACAATTCTGTTAGCTCTATACAAAGTCTGTCCTTTGATCACTGATATTTTGGAACAGTAATGATTAGATGATTTTAAAATAAATTACAAGTCACTAGTAGATACCCTGATGCTGAGCTGATTAAAACGTAAAATCAAAGGGTACTGAAAATTCTACCTTTGTTTTACTGGCCTATTATTTTATATGGTGAACCTTTTTTGTTGAACTAATCTCAATCCATTAGAAAGTCTTCATGCTGCATTTATAAATACCAATAATAAATAATTTAGTTATTTGCATCTTCATCATATCAGTATTAAATAATTAAAATTTAAAACTAAAAAGCCTAGAAAAATTATTTTCTTCCAATCAACTGTATCTGGTTTTTAGAGACTGTCTGGACAAGTCTCTGATGTTTCCTTGGCAAGGTTTTTTTAGAAGTAGTTTGCCATTACCTTTTTCCTAGGGTTGAGAGAAAGTGACTGGATCACTTTCCCATGGTCATCCAGCCAAGGTGAACTAGAACTCCATGTCTCCTGGTTTCTAGCCTGAAGACTATACCAAATTGGGTCATACAACCAATAATCACAAAATCGTAACTTAATATAACGTGACTCAAGTTAAAATCGGTACATATTTTATGGGTCCTTTATGTCTTCATAAGGCCACCATTGATGGGATTAATCATATATAACCTGGGTAAGAATGTTATAAAGAAAACTCACAGAATAGTGCTTGTCAGTCTGTGAACTCTGTCATAATAAAAAAAATTGCCGTACTAAGGTGTTTCTTCAAACAATTAATTCCAAGTAAGGAATCCATCAGATTTAATCATGCTAATGAAGTGTGTATGTGTGGGTATGTACTGTATATTAAAAACATTCACTCTTTTTAAATACAGCTGGAAAAGAATTTCCTAACTAAGGATAAGTACACTATTTCCAATGCAATAAGAGCAACGTGAAAGAAAACTATTTTCAAATAGTGACATATTCCATATACAAGTGGAGTGTATCTTCTGATCCCAAACATTAATATTACTCAGTTTGAAGGTTTACTGAGTTGATACATGCGTGCTCAGGAAGAGAAATGCAAAAGGAAAAATGACGTTAGTAAATCATTCTGAGAAAAGTTTAATTTGAAAGCTGTAATACATATGTTTTTAAAATAAATATGAACCAATACTATATCAATCTATATTTAACTTTAACTTTTTAAAAAGTTCCATATGTTATTTTTTCCCTGCAAAAGGTTCTTCTACTTTTTTTTTTTAATTCACTCTTAGGAGGCCTCAGAATTTATTTTATTTTATTTTTTAGTTTACTGCTGCAAGATGCTAAAGGGCATTTTTCTTAGTTCTAAATTCTTTTTAGAAATATTTTATGTATTTCTTTACAGCATTTTGTGCTATATATGGCCCCAACATTCTGTAGTTTATTATAGCATTATCAATGATTTCTGCTATATAAACAAATGAGTCCCTCCTTGATATGTTTACTTTAGATCCAAAGGTGGGAACTCAGTGAGGCTACTTTAGAATTTAGAATGTCCCTGAGGCACTTTGTTATTAAGATAAATACAAATGTTCTTGTCCTACGTTAGGTATGAAAGCTGACTCAGAGATTCTCGGCCAGTCACACTTTCTCAGCCAATCCACCTCACAGAGTGGTCGTTATGGGGAAAATAGGAGGAGGAAGGAGTAGTAGATTTATTTTCTGTTTTGAGTTATTTATAAAAATAAAAAAGGGAGAGGGACTTTTAAAAAAATCTAAAAAAAAACCCCAGGACCCATGAAAAATTGGCTGAAATTTTCCTCAGAGATGTAGTCAAAAATAATTTATTTCTATCAAACCAAATAAGAACATTTGAAATGCAACAACAATACAGGAAGACAAAGAACTATCTTGACTAGTAACTTTGGCTAGGGATATGAGTTGGGGTAAACAGCAGTTCTTCACAACAGTGTCAAGTTAGTATCATTTTGACCGATCATAAGTACCTTCCCTTACCTATTATTGACTGATCAATGACTTCCCTTACATATTATCTTCCTAATATATTTCTAATAGATACCTCAGAATTCTGAGCTACATTTACAGCAAGTGTTACAGAATTTATTAAGGTTTTATGCAAGTCTGTTTTGTGTAATGGTTAAAGACATCAGACACTGGAAGACTCTTTAGTCCAGGGCTGTCAAACTCCCGGCCCATGGGATGGATGCATCACGCCCTGGCCACGCCCATGCTTGGTTTAGCAAAGGGGAAAAAAGTCCTGATATGACATGAGTTTGATACCGCTGCTCTAGTCCTTCCTTAGATACAAAGGCAGATGGGTGACCTTGGCCCAGTCACTTTCTCACAGATCTAGGAAGGAAGCAATGGCAAATCACTTCTGAAAAACATTGCCAGAAAACTGCAGAGACATGTCCAGGCAGGCTGTGAGAGTTGGACATGATTGAATGGAAGAAAAAAAAAATATTTACATGAATGAGTGGAAAGAAAAAAAAAAAGTGGTAGAATTACTTAAAGCATCTTGTAAATCAATAATTTGCTTTGCTAATTTTTGCAAAGTTAAAAAAAAGAGGAAAAAAAATCAGCGTTTGCCCATTCTACAATTGTACAAATTAGAAATCATAGTAGATATGTAGTAAGAAGAAGCACAATTCATTTGGACAGCCCTTCCTGCTATTTTCTTAAAACATCCAACTAGAACGTATTGTCTTATTTCTTAAAACAATTTTGGTATCATAAAAATAAGCATGTTTATTGAATTCTTGGATATTTAATTGCTTATGTAAAAACTTGAAACTCCTCAATTTTCTGTTTTCATGCGAACATTATTCTGTCTTCTGCTGCAAAATGGTTGCTCCCTCTGCTGACTTGAATTATTTAGTGCAGGCAAATTATCAACTCAAGAAAACTAAGCTGTATTAAAAAAACAAAAACAAAAGCCAAGCTTGCTGCAGTGCAGCAAAAATGACCTTATATGTCACTCTGAGATCTTGTTCATGCTTAGATACGGTCAAAAGAAGACAAGTCAATCCATCTTACACATATTCTGCTATATAGCCTGTACATGCTTTACTATTATACACCTTTTAGGACTACCATCAAAGAGACAACAGTAACAACTTATTTGCTGAACAAATTTATTTGTTGTTGTTAGTTGCGAAGTCGTGTCCGACCCATCGTGACCCCATGGACAATGTTCCTCCAGGCCCTCCTGTCCTCTACCATCCCCCGGAGTCCATTTAAGCTCCTCACACCGACTGCTTCAGTGACTCCATCCAGCCACCTC
>JANHJO010006312.1:0-16069 GCA_032468235.1 Pseudoxyrhopus heterurus | reverse complement strand
GGCTGGGCTGAGAGACAGTTTGCCCCACTATCAGCAAGAGGAGGGGAAAGAAGATGAGCAGGAGGAGGACTCCACAAGTTCAGTCACACATAAGTAAATATCCGGGCAAAGCCGGGTAATAAGCTAGTGTATTATATTTTTAAAACTATCTTGCATCAAGTTCTCATTTTAAGGATATGGTTGGATCCCATAGTGGTCTTCTATTACCAGTAAGCCAGGGGTGTCAAACTCAATTTCATTCAGGGCTGCATCAGGGTTGTGTTTGATTTCGGGGAGCTGGGGTGGGTGTGGCCAGGGTGGGTGTGGCCAGCTTGATGTCACTCATGTCAGGGGCTCCTGCGGTGGGCTGAGCACTGTGCCAGTGAAAACAGGCTCCCAAGCTTCATTTTTGGCTGTGACAGCCTCCTACAATCCTCTGCCAGTGAAAACAGAGCTCAGGAGAGCTGCACTGGATCTGGCCCATGGGGTGCTTAGATCTGGCCCACGGGCCACCCTGGAAACAGTGAAGGACTGGCCCACAGTGCCTTTGCCAGCAAAAACAGAGCTGGGGGGCGCACATGGCCCTCCCGAACTCTGTTTTCACTGCCAGAGGACTGCAGGAGGTCATTGTGGACAAAAATGGAGCTCATGAAGGCCCCATATGCCCCCCAAGCTCTGTTTTTGCTGACAAAGTCACCATGGGCTAGTCCTTCACTGTTTCCAGGGCAGCCCGCGAGCCAGATCTAAGCACCCCATGGGCCGGATCCAGTCCATGAGTTTGATACCCTTGCACTAAGCAATTAGCAATTGAACATTTCTGATTTCCCCATTTTTCTCTGCCATTTTCATACATGATCCAAAAGATTAAAAAGTTTTCCAAAGCAAATATCAGAAAAGAAGGTAAAGAAACTTATGTATTTATCAAATTTGTATGCCACCTGACTCCCAACAATGCTTATAGAAATAGAAAATCATTCAGATAACATTGGATGCAGGAGTAATCAGTCATTTTTAATTTATATATACATTTCTCTATCAATATGTTAGATGGCCTAGTCATTGGTATTTGGACATAGATCTTTTTAATATTTATATTTTATTGTGTTTTACTAATCTAGGTGAAATGGTAACAAATAATGCTAGACCATGTATGATATACCATATACTGAATAAACAAACGATCAATCAAACAAGTGAAAAGAAAATTGTAATATTGTCTATATGCTTTCCCCCTAATTTTATTGTATGATTTTTTTAATATCTGATCTCTGTTTATACTGATTAATATGAACTGATGCTAATATTTGGACAAAGGTTATTTAATGATTGCACATGTATCAGCAAAACAAGTTATGATTCCAGATTCAAAACATATTTGGCATTCAGTGGTCAGAATATTACTTATTACACATTAACTAATTATTACACATTAACTAATGTGGCCTCATTTCCTAAATATTGCTTCAATGTTAATTCCCTAAATCAGGGGTCCACAACCCTTGGTCCACATCCTGGTACCGGGTTGAGGCCCATTGGAAACTGGGCTGTGCAAAAGGGTGAGCACACAAAGCTTCATTTGTGCAAGTGGTGTGCACACGCAACACCATCACCTCTTCTTCCCCACTGCCCACTGCCACTGGTCCACAGAACTGGAAAGATTGGGGAGCATTGCCTTAGAGCCATAGTAGTACTGGCTATTCCTGCTAGATGTAATACATATTACTTGGGGAACAGTTGGATGAGGAGTGGTAGACATAAAAAATTGCTGAATTTGCAAAGCACCTTGCCCCAGGGGTGGGCTGCTACAGGTTCGCACAGGTTCGGGCGATCCTCTAGCTAAGATTCTGCCGAGTTTGGTGAACCCGCAAATCCCATCCCTGGCTGGCCCTACCCATCCCAACTCGCCCCCCCAGGAGTCTCCATGCGGCCCATTTTGGATGCCAGGTAAGTACAGGGCTCACATGGAGGCTCAGGGAGGGCGAAAAACGGGCCTCCTGGAGGCTCCAGAAGGCTGGAAATGAGCCCATTTCTGGCCTCTGGAGGGCCTCAGGAGCCCGGGAGAGACCGTTTTCACCCTCCTGGAGGCTCGAGGGAAGCCTCCGGTGCCCAGGGAGGGCAAAAATGCCCCTCCTGCCGTGGCGCAGGAGGCCACTAGGCCACACCCACCATGGCCACACCCACCATGGCCACACCCACCTAGCAACTGGGCAGAGAACCGGTTGCTGAAATTTTTGAAGCCCATCCCTGCCTTGTTCCTATAATGAGACTCAAAAGCCAGAATTAGTTATATCCTTAGATATATCCATGATCTTAAAACCAGATTCAGATTCCAGAGAGGTAGTTTGGTGTAGTGGTTAAGGCGCGAGACTGGAAACCAGGAGACTGTGAGTTCTAGGCCTCCCTTAGCCATGAATGCCAGCTGGGTGACTTCGGGCCAGTCACTCTCTCTCAGCACAACCTACCTCATAAGGTTGTTGTGGGGAAATTAAGAGGCAGGAGTATCATGGATGTTCACCATCTTGACTTTACTATATATCATATAGCTATATTGGGATAAAAATCTAATAATTGTAATTGTGGTAGACCTAATAGATTTTGATCTCAAAATGTTTTGGAAACATGTTACAATACTTCACTGAGAATCTATTTGTATTGTTAGTAAATACCTGTTGGAAAAGCTTGATAGATTATATTGTTAGGATACAGTAATGGTAGAGAAAAAGTGTTTTTTCCCTTTACCACAGAATAGGCTCAATAATTAGCTCTTAGTTTGTTTAGACTTATCATGAAATGTTCTTTACCGCATTCTATCTGTCTCTGAAACTTTCATTGCATTCAGCTTTGGTGTATATTAAAAACAGCACTGTGAATTTGGAAGAAATTAACTTTCCTTAATTACTTCTATATTGCAAAGCAGTCACAGTTTTGGTGGGAGTCATAAAATCAGCTCATAAAATTTCCAAGATTTTGTTGGAATCCATCTGAGTAAATTCCAGATTTGGATAATTTTAATACATTTCTAGTTAGGAAAACAGCTCATACTCAGTAATGAGATCTGGAAATGATAGAGGAATCGAGTCACTGAAAAAGTGACTTCATGCAAGGCTATAAAATTTGTTTATGTAATAGTTAAATCTTGAAATGTTCTAATCATTTAGTCAGTTAGTTTCCTTTCCCTTCCCTCCCCTCCCCTCTCCTCTGCTCCCCTCCGATCCCCTCCTTTTTTGTTAACCTTTTTACAATGGGTGTTAAATTGAATGATACTGGTAGCATAGATGTGTCTTAGAAGACAATGGGACTTCGTAAATTGACTTTTTAATGGCTGTGAAGTGTTTTCTGTTTTTATTTTTTATTTTTAAATCATAATGAAAAAGTAAAGGAATAGAATCTTAAATGCTCAAGCAACTATAATTAATGCAGATGCTAGGTATACACACATGGTCATGACTTACTGACATTTTGGCTCTTAGGTACTTTGTGTTGAAGATTTCTGCAGGAATTGAATATCCTGGTGAAATCAGGTGGCCTTTGGTACTGTCTCTCTTTCTAGCTTGGGCAATTGTCTATGCTTCCCTGGCTAAAGGAATAAAAACATCAGGAAAAGTAAGAAATTATTTTAGACCATTTCTAGTTTTAATTCAGAAATGAATTATTTTGCAATACCAAAATCTAAGCATTACTGGAATACGTAATAGCTTTTTGAGAAATGTTGTAGCAACTTAGTACCTGCCGGTGTGTACGGTAGCTCAAGAAAAGCTAGTGAAATATTTTTCCTTGATATGCATATTGGTTAAACTTTAAGTTCTCATTTTTCATACATGGCCTTTTCATGGCATGGCTTTTTGATTCCATTGGCTTTCAGGAGGAGTAAAGACGGGAGGTTATATGTTGAAGAGAAATTTGTTTATCATATGACTAAAGAATATGGTAAAATATATGAATTTAGGCAACAAAGATTAGCTATCTTGGAAAATCAGAATATAATAATGCTATTTTATAGTGGAATAGAATAAAATGATATTTTATGTTTTACAGCTTAGGTGTCCTTATGTTATTCTTAGGTAATGGTAGTCCAAAAATCTTAGTAAGTATGTAACTAATAACTATAATGCTAATAAAGATTAGCTCTTATCTTTCCTGACGAGATGTTTGTTTCTATCAATTCCTCGTCAAGAACTACCGAGTTGAGAATCACACATATAAATAACCTGAATTAAGGGTATATCTGTTCTCTTTGCCAGCCTGTCTCCTTTTTTAGGCTAGAGTAAATAAAAGTTTTATTTTCTATTATTAATATTGTTCAATTATTTGTGTTAACAGGCTTTGTTAAAAAGAAGAGGGGGAGGGGAAATACACATGTATTTTAGGGATGGAAACCAGTTGCTCCTAAGATGTTATTAGAATAATTTTTATCATCCTTGATTATTGGCCATTATGGATTGGTTTAATGAATGTTAGAAGAAGAGCACGGTGGTTCATGAGGTTAGAATGCTGGGCTGACAATTGACAAGCTTACGTTTGAGATCCAGTTGCTGTGCTGTGGGATGACGTGAGCTCCTGTCACATGCTCCAGCTCCTGCCGACCTAACAGTTTGAAAGTGGGTGACAGCGAGTAGATAAATGGGTACCACTTCGGTGGGCAACTTCATCTTTGGGACAACAGTGATGTCACCAGCAGATACTTTCATCATGGAAGCATGTCAGTGCCACTGACACAGAAGTAGTAGTAGTATGAATGTTAGAATTTAATAGTATTTGGAGAACCATTGTGAAACCTGTCATACCATCTGCAAGTTTAATTCTTAAAGACAAGTATCTGTTCCCATTTCAGGATCCTGAAAGTTATTTTTGGTTTATTTAGACAAGATATATTTTTTGTTAATGTGGGTCTTAACTCCAATTTTTTCCTCTTCTATCAATCTCTATCAGGCACAAAAGATCAGGTTCACACCTGAGGGCCAATTAAACTAATTTATTGTTACTCATGCCTATGCACAAAAATATTCTCAATCAACAATAGCACCAAGTTAGATAAGGATCAATGGAATCCAAAGGAAGTTGAATTTAATTTAGGTCTGGCTATGTACAAATTCTAGGGTGATCCCTCTTTTAACTCTACCTCCACTTCTTCTACAATCTCATCAGATTAACACACTCTGCTTATTTTATTCCTCCTTCGGCAGTGCTGAAAATGATACCCCATTGAGTTGGCTGCTGGATCTACAGAATGTTCCTCGCTTTAGTAATGTTTTGTTTTGGAGACAGGACCACCTAATCATCCAGGAGGGCATGCCATGGGGACAAAAATTGCCTTTGGTAATCACATAGGCAATACCCAGACCTGAAGATAGCAATGGTTTTCTGCTTGCTCAATGTAACAGAATGTTTGGAGAATTTTTTTTTATGTTTACCTTTTAAGGGTGGAAAAAACATTTGCTAGAATAAAAGCCACAACATAACTTATTGCATATCTTAAAAAGATCTATTTTACACTAGTCACTTCTGTTCCAGAAAACTGACAACTCTGCAATTTTCATTCTTTTGGTAGTCAGAGTGTAGAGAGAAATATATCTCTAATATACTAGCATTTATCTGCAGGGATGATATTCCTTTAGAGAATAGATATATTGTACCTAAAACCAGAAATTTTCCTACTAGGAATGATTTCAGGGGGATATAGGAAGGACTTGATATACTTGATATTACATATAATCACTGCAGCAAGAATCACTTTTGCTCAGTGCTGGAAAATGGAAAGAAATCCAATGGAAGAAAAACTGATTAACAAAATTTTTGAATGTGCCAAGTTAGATAAATTAACATTGCTATTAAAAGAGAAGGGGGAAACAGATTTCTTTAAGGTTTGGGACCTATGGTATAAGTGGCTATGTAATAGACATCAGAGGTTAGAAAAGAAGAGAAGCTAGGAAAATAGATTAGATAGTAATATATGTAATCGAGATCTTAGAAATGTTTATCTTTATCCTTGGAAATGTTATATGGTAGAAGACCTGTCTTGACAACATTCTAAAATTGCAATGTTGTATATTGAAAAAAGAAGAATAATAATAAAAAAAGAAAAAAAAAGAATAGATATATTCTCTAGAGAGAGACATACAACTGCAGTTACTTTTTGCATTAATTATCCACAGACATTGCTATTTTATTAATTTAGGGCTTTGCATACATCATACCATTTTAGCAAACCATTCTATTATTTTTATGTTTATATTCCCATGAGCAAATGTCACCGACAAGTTGTGCAATAATTTACTGTAAACAATAAGCCAGTGATATTACTTTTTTTTTTTCCATGGAAGTTTTAACATTTTACATAGAATATTTTTTTTTCTATGTAAGCCACTGATAGTGACTTAGATTGCAGCAGCATACAAATATGTGTATTTGTAAATAAATTCTTATAGTGTCAATCAGAATGAATAGTTACATTATCTGGTTATGTTTTCTTAGGTGGTATACTTTACTGCTACATTCCCATATGTAGTGCTTATCATCTTACTTATCAGAGGAGTTACCCTGCCAGGAGCTGGGGCTGGAATGTGGTACTTCATCACACCTAAATGGGAGAAATTAATTGATGCTATGGTAAGCTTGTTATTCCAGATATAATACTATAATGGAATAAAGCCACATATAGAATTATTTCTGAGTAAGAAAGTATTATGTGCTATGAATGTTTATGACAGCTTATTTTCTGTGTTTGTTTTGACCGTGCTTGTATTTCTTAATTTTGTGTTTTCCCCCATTTGTCTGTCACATTTTTAAAAGCATTAAAAGAATAAATTAAAAAAATGATAGCTGTATTTATAACACTAGCTGATGACCCGGAGTTGCCCAGGTATAGTTGGGCCTGACACTGTTAGTAGCTGTATGAGTCAAGCTGTTCCTTTCCTTTCCTTTCCTTTCTCTCCCATGCTTTCCTTTCCCCTTCCCTTCCCTTCCTCCTTTTCTTTCATTTCTTTCCCTTCCCTTGATTTCCTTTCCTTTTCCATTTTCTTGATTTCCTTTCTTTTTCCATTTTCGTACCTTTCTTTCCTCCTTTCCTTTCCTTCTGTTCTGTTCCTCATTTCCTTTCCTTCCTTTCTTTTCCCATTTCCTTACCTTCCGTTCCTCCTTTCCTTCCCTTTCCTTCCTGGTTTTCATCCCTTCCCTTTGCTTCTTCCTTCCCTTTCCTTTCCTGTTCAGGTCCAGGAAAGGTTTGTGGAGCATGGTGGAGCTGTCCCCGGCCATGGTTGATCAGGGTGGTGGTTGCATAGGGGGCGGCGGGGGCTGCAGATAGATGGGCAGCCCTGGTAGCTGTCCTGGTGCATGGGGGGCGGAAACATGGGGAAAGGGGGTTAGAAATGGTGGCAGCAAGTCCTGGGTGAAAACAGACTTGAGAGAGCCACTGCAGCTGATGGGGCTTCAGTTGCCATTTTGGGAGTCCGTGATCTGCCTTGACCGAGGACGGCAAGACCGTCAGCCTTCTCGTTGTTGTTGCAGAGGCTGATGGCGGTGGCCAGGAAGCCGTAAGGGTGGGGGAAGAGACCTTTGCAGCTAGGGAAGTTGTACAGGAGGCCACCGAAGGAGGCTCCTTGTGCCAGTGTCAGCTGTGGCCTGCCCGCAGAGACAGCTGATAGGAGGCTGCCTGCCGTCTCTGGCGGCCAGGCAAGTTGTGGGTTTTGGGCGGTGGGCAGCACTTGGCAAGGCGTTCTGTCCCCTTTGCAAATCCAGAATGGGTGGCGGCATCGGCTCCCTGCTGTTCCGCTTGAACCTGCTGGTGGCGGTGCCAGCTGCGGCCTTCCTGCAAAAGGAGCTGATGGGCCGTTTGTTGGTGCAGGAGGCCGCCTGCCACGTCTGGCGGCCAGGCAGGTTGTTTGTGCTGGGCAATCGTATGGTGGCCTGGATGCGGGCAGGGTAATGGCTGCCTGCCTGCCTTCTGCAGGAGCCATGTTGTGGGCGCTGGGCAGTGGTCTGCCAGGCATTCCATCCTCTTCACAATGCAGGCGTGGCTGGTGGTGACGGCTCACTCATGGGCCGTTTGAGTAGAATGGCTGTACTGCGCATGTGCCATGCGCGGCAAATGTGCAGTACAATTTTGCCGATTAGGGTTGGGGGGGTTGGCAGTGGCTGCTTTTTGGGGGGCAAAGACCCCCCAAAGCCATTTGTGACCCCAACAGTGCTGATCTCGCAATGCCAATGTATGTGTATGCCAAATTTCAGCGAGATTGGTGCAGGGGTGTGGGTTTGTATAGAGCACATACAAACCCACACTTCTGTTTTATAGATATAGATGACTTCTTTAAGCTCATTCCACAGTTCCTCTGGTTCTTTATTAATGAGATTCAGGACTTCAAAGTAATTCCTGATATTCTCCTTGAGAATGGTGGACATATGCTCAAGGTCACATTATGGAACTTGCACATGAGCAGTTTGTGGTCTTTCAGGGTCCTGCGCTTTCTTGTATTCATGCTTATTATGTTCTATGTTCCTTCTATAATTCTGTCTTTGTAGCTTTGGATTTTCTTTTTGTGTGCAGCAGCATCAACAAATAGACATGTCCAAGGCTTTAATTCACCCACACCATAAACACCATTAATACTCCAAAATATCTTCAGCTGTTCCTCATTAATATGTTGAGTGCAATCCAGCCTCAGAGGCCATCATCTGACACTATATCATCAATCGTTTCATATTTTTGAGTCATGTGGCTTGCTTGATAAAAACACAGGAATGGTTTACCATTACCTTTTCCTGCACATGAAGTGATGCCTTTGCTGCTGTCACTAAAATATTCATCTGCTTCCAGCGTCCCCCTACTTTGCTGATGCCCAATATAGGTGCCTGCTTGCTTTATCTGGGCATCTGAGATGAACTTTTTACCATGAATGATCCTGCTAGGATCCTTTGCATACACCACTGGTATTCTTTGCTCATCCCTTCTAGGAATATCTCCCTACCATGATAAGGTAGCACAGTAGGATAGCCTGAACAGCCTTAAATAACTCAAGGAAGACTGAAGATCTGGTTTGTCATTATAACTGATCTCTAGGGTCAAATGAGGAACAATTAAATATGCTACTTATTATGTCATTATGTCCTAATAATATATAGAAGAGCTACTATAGTGGTGTATAGAAAGCTGGATTTGAAATTTACACAAAATGAATCAGCATTTTAAAAATATGCCCAGTTACTGAGTACAATTCACAGTGTTAATTATAACTATTAGAAAATTTCTTGATTTGATTTGGGGCCGATGTATCTAAAATATTTTTTCTTCCATATGAATGTTTTTAATTGTAAAAATTGTTTGTAGAGCATATTCTTTAGGTACCACATCCTCTAAAAAATAGATAAGTGATGATTAAATATATTTTCTTCTTCTGAGACTTGTATCTCCCTGGAAAGTTTCACCTGGTATTACCTAGATGAGTTTAGGTATTGAATTAACATTATTTTATTAGTTTCAGCTTTTTATATATTTTTATTGCTTTATCTGCCAAATGTTTTATTATTGCTTCTAATACTATGGATTTTATTGGCTTTATTGTTTAATAACTCTGCATTATGCATTTATATTGGGTGATTGTTTTAATAATTCTATCATTCACTATTGAAACTGCATGATGAAATGAAAATGTAAAAGCAAGTTAAAAGTATGTATCATAATAATATTTCTGTGTGAAAATAAAATAAGTTACAGGATCCAATCTGGCTAGGTCCCTGGGACCAGAGGTTTAATCTTCTAAGCTTCCAGACACATGTTGGAGCCCATCCGCAGGGAACTTCTCTCTAGCAGAATGTGTGCTTTGGGTGTTCTGTGTGTAGTATTTATGGGATGCTTGGTTGTGTGTGGCTTTTTTTTTTGATTGGGGTGTTGATGGTTGGTTGGCTGCTGTTTCCTTGTGCTGCCAAGCCCTTGGCTCCAAGGTACCTGATAGGCTGGTGGTAAATCAGCACTCCTGTTGACTGACAATTTTGAAATTTTGTAGCTAAGATTGTTGGCTAAGCAGGGACAAAAATAGCCAGGGAAATGATTGAAGCCTGGCAAATGGACCTCTTGCCCGTCAACAGGAGTACTGATTTATCACCAACTTATCAGATACTTAGGAAGCCAAGAGCTTGGCAGAACAAGGAAACAACGCCAACGACTTAATAGCCAGCCATTAACACCCCAAACAGCAAATAAAAAGCCACACATAACCAGCCACCCCATAAATACTACACATAGAACAGTTCAAAGCACACATTCTGCTAGAGAGAAGTTCCCTGAGGATAGGTTCCAACACGAGCAGAAAAGCTTGGAAGACTAAACCTCTGGTCCTGGTGACCAACCCAGAATGTATCCAGCAACATTATCTTGGGACACATACTGTATATTTGCCTTCATTTGTAAAAGAAGTTAACTCCAGGATGTATGTTACATACTGGAATTATATAAACATTGGGAGTCATGCATATATCTCAAAATAATTAGATTCCTTAGTGATAACAGCATTTTTGCTTTTTTCTTTACCTTTTCAAGTCATATGTTGGCTTCACATAAATGATACTGCTTAATAGCAGCAGCTCAAATATTTACAATTAGATGACACGAGGTTATTTCTTTTGGGTGAACCCAGAAATTGTTATCTTTGTATAGCCTGCAGGGATGTGTGTGTGTGTATACACACACACACACATACATATCTACCTTTACATACATACATAAGTACATACATATACATATATACATACACACTTACATATTTTGTTCTCTAGGAGCTAAATATTATATCACAGCTCAAAATTCATTGTTGTTTTGTTCATTCATTACTGGCTTACATATCCATCTGTTGAAGTTTCATGAAGCCAGTTATCAGTGTGGACTAAAGACAACCCTTCTTCCAGATCTGGTAATTAAAAAAAATCATATTGCTTCATTTAGATATCTGTTCCTGCAGATATCTTCTGAATTCTCCTATTGGGGCAGTCTGATTTATAGTACTACCGCACAGCCTACATATGGCATGCTTGATAGCCTTATTTATAATCACTTTAACTGTTTTTATTGCTATTTCTTTTTAAAAAAAAAACCTTTCCTAATTTTCTCTATTGATCTTTTTTTTTAAAGGTGTGGAAAGATGCTGCTACTCAGATATTTTTCTCTTTATCTGCTGCATGGGGTGGTCTGATTACTCTGTCTTCCTATAACAAATTCCATAACAATCTATACAGGTAACTCTGAACATTCAGCAATGTTTTCCTAATAATTATATGGCAAAGATAAATCCAGGTACCTCTGGAACTAGATTTGATGTCATCATTGTTATCTGCATCTATAGCATCAATCTGTCACCAGAACTCAAAGTAAGACTACCAGACATGAGTGGCAAAAGCTTCATTTGGGGTTGTATGAATATTTGCATTGTAGATCTGATAACCCTGCTTCAGAAATCATGAGACTTCTGGAGTTAGTGTGTCCTATTTCCTCCTGAATGGCTGCCCTAATTATAAATAGGCTGGGTTGAAAGCAATCTAGAGGAGTGTCAAGAGTCAAGGATACCAGCATGAAATATAGCGCAAAGATAATCTCTGTTAAAGAAAGCTTTGTAATTGAGAAATAGGTCAGGAATGCTCTGAAGCAGCAAAGATAATTTGTGATTTTCACTGCTATAATTACTGTACCATTATTTTTACGGTATCACTAGCACAGTAATAATTCTGGTAGTTGCATTAATTCCAAATTCAGATAAAGAAAAAATTCCCAGTGTCATAAGAATGGATTATTTGATGTAATTTAATTGGTAAGCTCATATATAACTGAGAACAATTGCTTTAACTAATGAAAAGCTGATCCTTCATCCTTCTCTCTCTGTTCTCTTATAAATTTAAACATTTATATACTTTCCCTCCTGTTTACACAATTAAAAATCACAATTTAAAAATAACACGACAATCCAATAACAAGTAATAGAGAAAGCAGTTTGTGCTCAAGAAAGGAATTCCAAAGCTTGTCTGAGTAAATCGTTATGATTCCCAACCATCATCAAATGCTAATTGATGAGGCATTACCAGGGGATAGTAGAACAGAAGACAAAGAATTGGGAAAGATCACCAAGCATTAAGATCTGAAAATTGAAATTGCGGTGGTCCCAGTGATTATCAGCACACTGGGTGTCATACCCAAAAATCTTGGATACTACTTAGAAAATCTGCATATTGACAAAATTTGCATCTGTCATTTGCAAAGCCCACATATATGCTATGCTGATATGTTCTACATTGAGTTCTTGGGAAGAACTCAATGTGTATGAAAGCCAACAGCATTTAAAGAACTGGCAGCTGTGACTTCACATTGTTGTGAACTAATAATAATCAATTCGGCAATGATATGCTGTTTTGTTTTGCTGTACCAAGAAGGGAAAAAAAAAACTTTATTTGAATTCCTTATTGCTGTTGGGGATGTGACTGCAGTTGCATCCAGTATGAAATCCTGTGGATTGCTTTGAGATAGAATCAATGCATGTGTAATGTATGCACAGATGTATGTTTATCACGGTGAAGGACAAGACAAAAAGAATGTATTTATTTTAATAGGTTGTTTAAAATGTTGACAGAATCAATTTTGTTGTATTTCTATTGGAGGAATATAATTCTCTAAGGAATATGGTACATATTTATTGTGTAAATAAACTTGTCATGGATTTTTTTTTTAACAAAACAGACACGGTATTGCTAAATAGGTGTAGAATTCAGATATGGGGAGCAAAAAAGAATTTTTCATTTCCAATCGATTGTAAATTGATTACTGGTATGAGGTGGGGGAAGTATGATTTTTTGGGAGATTTTGAAGTCCAGCTTTTTTGGATGACCTGGGTTGGATTGGGAGCATTGTATCTCCCTTTGTCCTTTCAGATAACTCAGAAGCTTTTGATAATATTAGGCATGGTATCTTACTACACTGTCTGCAAAGATTTGGGGCAATGCTTTGCAGTAGTTCTCTACTATTGTCTGCAGATATTTCAGTTTGTTCTAGTGGGGAGGATAGATTGATTCAGTGGTCTCCCACTTAATGGAGTACTGCAAAGGTTTGTCCTTATACTCCTGCTTTCTAAAAGCTACATGAAACTGTTGAGGCAGACCATCCAGTAATTTGGACTATGGTACCAGCAGTATGTTGATTAGACCCAGTTATAATCTTCCCCAGTGGGGGAATGAGTCGTGGTGGTGCAGTACTGCATGCTACTTCTGCTGCCTGACGGCTGCCTGCAATTTGGCAGATTGAATCTCACCAGGCTCAAGGTTGACTCAGCCTTCCATCCTTCCGAGGTTGGTAAAATGAGGACCCAGATTGTTGGGGCAATATGTTGACTATGTAAAACTGCAGAGGGCTGTAAAGCACTATAAAGTAGTATATAAGTCTAAGTGCTATTGCTATATGAAAATAATTTTTAAATTAAATAATAATGTAAATGTAGCATTAGAATCTGGAGTAGAGAATAGGTTTCCCAAATAGTAGTTCACTAAATTTGAATTCTGCCTGTCAAGATCTTCCCTTAGAATAAAAAGTGAAAAAAGAACCTACAATTAAAGGGAAATTCTTCTTTTAATAAAAGAACATCTTACTAAACCAATTAAACAGAATTTCATTATTGTAGTATATTAATATGCATTTGCTTTTATTGAAATCATTTTTGACTGCAGTAGCAGAAAAAAAAACCCTGATGTGAGTTATTGGGAATAAGGAATAGTCAAAACTGATCTTTTAACTTATTTCTAACTTCTTCAGAAATCAAAAAAAGATCATTTTAATTTCATTCTGTTGGGAACATCCATCAAATTTCCTAATTTGCTCTGATGTGTATTTCAATATCATAGAAACAAATTCTGGAAAATCTTCCAAAACAAAGTTTCATTGGAGCATATATGAAGCACCTCTTATATAATCATTAAAGAAGCTGTGTTTTTGCAATACTGATAAGGTTGCTTTCAGTGTTGGTCCCAGCTACCTCCACATGAAGCTTTTTCTCCTTAGCTGCACTTTCTGCGCGACAGAGGCACCTAGGAGCAATTGTTCAAGATTTCTGGATGATACGGTTGCTTTGGGGTTTTGAAAAGAGGTGCTTGTATACAGTGGTGGGTTTCACATTTTTTAACAACTGGTCCTGTGGGCATGGCTGAGTGGGCGTAGCTTAGTGGTCATGTGACTGTGTGGGCATGGCCAACTTGACATCACTCACAGCAAGGTGGAACGGCACCTTGCTGTGAGTGACATTGAGTTGGCCAAGCCCACTCAATCACATGACTGATGCTGCACAGACAGGGCTATTTCCTCTGTACCTCCTCTCCCCACCCCCTTGACTCTTTGCTCTGCTCCGAGGAGGAGAGAAGAAGCCAGATTGAATGCAGAGAGAAACAGAGAAATGCTGTTTCTCTCTGCATTCGCTTTGTTTCTCTCCTCCTTCTTGGAGCTTAAGCAGACAAAAAGCCCAAACACCCACACATCTCACGGTGCTGGGACCTGACCACACGCCGTCCACAAAACACAGCACATGCATACATACAATGTAATGATTACAGAAATCAGTGACGGGAACTGTGTGTGAAATTCTCTGCAATTCACACACTGCCGGTGCAACGCCCAGACCATACTGAGCTGTCCCTCAAGTAATTGCTCCCATAGAGGACCCCAAAAATGTGAACAAGCTGTTCGCTTTCTGGCGGGGGGCAGGGGGTGGGGAAATGTGGGCATTTTATCAAAGGGGAAAGCGCTGCTTTGGTTGGATAAACACAAAAACCCCACTGAAACTTCAGTTTCCCTACCAGTTGAAAGAATGTAAAACTTTGCAAAGAACCCTCTTCAAACCAAAAGAATACTTCCCCACTTTTGTCTCCTTTTTCTATGTCCTGGAGATGCAGGGCGAGGGAAGTGGGAGGGAAGAGCGCTGATGGATACCTTGGCTTCAGGCACTGAGAAGACGAAGCTGAGGCACACACGTATCCATCCACGCGGCAATTTCATTACTGGTGGACTCTGGGGGGTGGGGAAGAAGATCATGGAGGTTGGAAGGCAAGCTGAATCACATGCTGGGAGTGACCGCAGGCCAGGGGAGGAAACAGCATTTCTCTCTGCATTCAAGCTAACTGCTTTCCCCCTCCTCGGCTGTATCAAAGCAAAGCAGACATGCACGTACACATCTCACTCATGGCACCGGAACCATGAGTCCGGGACCCTCCCACGTGCCATCTCCTCGAAGAAGGTCACGGTTCTCTCCCGGGACTGGGACCTTCTTCGAGGAGACAGCACGTGGGTGAGTCGTTGAGTGAAATGTGTGCATGTGTGTGTGAGGAGGAGGAGAGAAGCAGCTTTAATGCAGAGAGAGCTTTAATGCACAGAGAAAGAGTGCGGAGCACTCACGGAGAAGCAGCCAGCCCGGCCATTGCCTGATCTCTTTCAGCGCGAGAAGCTTCTCCTGGCGCTGAAAGAGAGCAGGCAAGGGCCATGCTGGGCGCTTCTTCTCCGGAGGCACTTGCGGAGAAGTGGCCAGCCCAGCCGTTGCACACAGAAACAGAGCAGGCAATGGCGGGACCAGCCACTGGTGCGATTTGCCTCTGAACATGGAGGGGCGGGGTGGGTAGGGAGGGGCGAGGCCAGCCAGGGGTGCAATTTGCTGGTTCTCCGAACTGCTCAAAAGCGTTAACAACTGGTTCGCCTGAACTGGGCCAAACCGGTTGAAACCCACCCCTGCTTGTATGCACTCCCACAGTTCACTGATATTCTGAAAAGCTACAGGTTTTGTCAGCTGCTTCTGCTTTTGTATAGTTAACAGTGCTAGCCCTGTGTTTAATGATTTGCTTCAGAAAACTGATAAAGAAGTCAGCATTAATTGCTTGTATACTATGTCAAGAATATTATTTTACTTTCAGAACTCTAAACAGATTCTCAAACAGATGCTCACAGTGCCTTCTGCTATGATTGTAGAATAGTGATTTTTTTTTGTATGTTAATAATATTAATAACATAAGCAATATGTATATAGCACTTATCTCATGAGAAGTTACTGTAGGTGGCGTATAACGGTAAAAAAAAGCAATACATATATAA
>JANHJO010006308.1:19895-38628 GCA_032468235.1 Pseudoxyrhopus heterurus | reverse complement strand
TTGCACTGTTCATTTAAGAAGGCATTCTTATCTCTTCTAGCTATTCTCTGGAATTCTGCATTCAATTGGGTGTATTTCCATTTACCATTACTATTATTAATTAATTAATTATTATTATTAATTCTTTTCTCATGTAAAATGAAATCATTAATTCATACTTGTGGTTCTTGCTGTGGCTTTGGTCTATATTTGTAGTTAAACCTCTCCCTCCCTCAGTATATTCCCACTGCAAACTGTTCCTCAGCGTTTTTTCTTATGTTCCTAAGATTTACGTAATTTGGTAATAATTCTGACCTTATTTTTCTCATATCATTGCTTTGGATTATTTCTGGTAGAAAAATGAATATTAGCAGAAGGCATAGGGCTTGGGTTTCCAGGTTGTAACTCTAGGGCAACAATATGCTTCTCACCTTATTTTCATATTTTTTTTTAGATAAAAATAAATATGCTTTCAAAATTTCAAATGTGCTCCCTATCCTAAACATTTGGGACACTTGTCACTAGAAAAGAACATGTCATTTATACTTAAGTTTTTGTTAATCTTAAATGTAATAACCTTAATGTTCAAATACACAGAATAATTCACTATCCTTCATGTTATAAATTTCAGAATGGGACAATCTAGAGTTCTAGGGTGACAAATTAACTTCAAATGCCCTCTTTCAATTCAAAGCTCTAGTAAGAGATTCAAGGCTTTTCTTTCTTGGCATCCTTTACCCTCCCTACTAAGGGAGTAACTGTCAAATAGTTACTCCCTGCAACTGTCCCCAAGAAAGGGATAATATTAGTAACCATTAAATAGGTCCTAAGAATTCAAGCCAGTTTAAGGTTGACAATTGCCTGGAACAATAAAGTTGGCTGAAACTGATTTTGCCCAAGTGGAACAAATGAGAAACAGATATCTTATTCAAAATACATCGGTGGAGGGGAGGCCTCCAGGTAGGTACAGTGTCTTCTCTAAATGTCATATAAACATATCACAGGAATTGTATATGGGTTCCAAAATTTATAGCGGATAATATTATAGCAATAGTTTCCTAACCACATAGGATAATTTTTCTGGGCAGCAACTAAAAGGTACAGTATTAACTAGCAAAGAAACCCTCAAAATATTCCAAGCTATTTTCAGTCATCCTCGCATAGATTTTCATAGGCGGATTCTAATCATCTCTAGTTCTGATTTATTTTTCATGGATCCTCTGAACTTTAATAATGAAACCATAATGAAAAGAATCAGAAGTGATAATATCAAGGATCCATTTTACATTGTCATTCGATAACAAAACTAACCCTCACTATAGTTGCTCAGCCTGTCCTTTTAAAAATTACCCCAACGCATTCAGTAATCTTGTGAATTCTGTTTCTTAGACTATTTTAATTAACCCCTTACTTTAGCAGGTGGACAACTTGGCTGCTGGTTGAAGTGGTTTAGGGAGACAATGGATTAATAATAGCATCTTTCCCATCCCAACTCCCCTACATTTTTATTGTATTCACTATCACTCTTCACATTGTAAAGTCAAAAGTGAATAAATATGACTCATGAATAACGTACTTAGTTGGCATACAAGCCATGAAGTCACAAACTGGCACTGAGAAATCCCTGGCATAGATTTTATCTTGTCTTTATTGTATCAAAACTGGTCTTATTTTTCTTTCTTGCAGTTTATATGCATTGACTGAATATCTATTGCATATTTGTCAGTTTTCCTATTTCACCGAAATTGCAGTTTTACTCAGGATAAATTTGGCAGCTCTCTCTTGAAGTGGAATAGCTGTTGAATATATAGTCAACATAATTTTTAGGTTATCTATGAAAAAGTGTTCTTTAGTGAAGCCAGGTCCCCATTTGCAGAATGTATTTGTTAGCCTTTTAATCTAAATCCTTCCCATCTTTTGCAAGTTCTAATCTTGTAGTCGTTTAGCCTTCTTAATGACCATCATTTCAACTCAGTGGGTGAATTTTCAGTCCTTTGAATAAATTTTACCTTACTGATTTTCATTCCCAAGTAACTATAATGCATTTGCATGATCTTGGGCTATTATTTTTATATTACAAAATAAGGATTTCCATATATATGCCAATGTTTTATGGGATGTGTTCATATAATACCCTCATGCAACAGCCTTTTCCTGGTGGTATTCTTTGTTTCTTAAGCTGCTGTGTAGCAGCCTCAGGGAACTGAGAGAAAAAGAAAAAGCTTGATATGGAAATATGCAAATAGTAGAGGAAGGCTTCTCAGAAATGTCATTCTCAGCCATAGAACATTTCTGAATAGGACTTGCATATTTAAGTGGAACTGGGCTTTTCTGTTCTGTCTATTCCACGATTTTCTTAAGTAGGTAAGAAAATTATTTTCTTAAATAGTTTTAAATATTGCTTAATTGTTGGGCACATTATCTGTCTCTGTTCTTGGTGGAATATCCTGAGTAAATTGTAAAGGTGGTTAAAAATGAAAGCCTACATAATAGATCCCTGGCACTTCTTTCTGAAGCTCCATGTTAATTTACTATTAGTATATGCAGCACGTAGGAAATTTTGTGAAACCTGGAAGTATGTCTGTTGTGGTGCCTGGCCTATTGGCTTTTGTAAGACACTAAAGACCTATCTGTGCCATGAGCAGTGTATGAATATAGTATGTTGGCTGGTGTCCTCAGTTACCAATTTGTTATTTTCTTTTGATTAGTATTGTTTTTATGATTGATTTTAAATTTTTAAATTTTTTAAATTTACATATTTTGAATTTGTGAGCTGCCTAGGGTGGTTTGCAAGTTGAGTAGCTGTAGAGGTTGAATAAATAGGCAAGCGTCTTTATTGCTTAAAACACATGAAATAGTCCTGAGAGGATCATACAAAAAAAAATTACAATACAATTATTTAGAAGAAAATTATATTGTATTGTATTCAAAGGCTTATGGTTCAAAATGTAAGTTGAAAAAAGCATTAGACAGGTTTACTCCCAGCAGTCTCTCCTTTTCATTAATGTAAATATTATACTTAATTTATTTACTTGCTCTAGGAGATAAATGACACAAAATCACCTAAAGCAATGCTAGTAAAAGATGTGAATATAATTATGGATAAGCATGGATATAAATAAATATTTACTTTTATTTTTTTAAAGATTTAATTGGCTGGCCATCTTATGGGCCACGGCCCTGGGCAGCTCACAAAAACAATAATAAAAAACAAAGAAAAAGAATAAAACCAATGTCCAAAATAAAATAAATAAAATCCCAGCTTCTTAAACAACATTCAGTACATCAGCATTTACAATCACTTTACTCCAGCCTCACCCCATCCAATTCTTAGGGGAATTGATTTTGATTTCCAGATTTTTAAGGCTTTCTGGAAAACTGGAAAAGTTACAGAAAAGTTAGAAAACTCAGGTTTGACTATATACTATGACAGTAAGAGTGACAAGCATCCATATTTTTATGTTCTTTTCATGATGGCAAAATACCATCCAGTAATACTGTTTAAAGAGAAATAATCCTATTGATAAATGGTGACAAAATGAATCAATGGCCAGCTTCTGTGACCTTTTTGCTAGATATTTTATAGAGGAAAATCATTCATAATTTTATCAGTTAGATGATGGTTAGTCAAAATTCAATTAAGGGAGACATTTCCAATGAGAGATTTATTTGAAGTTGTGGATTCTGATGAAGTGAGCAGTATTTTACATGAACTGGATTCTTGTCTCTTTTGACCTAATCAAATAGCCAAGGATATAGATTTGATTGGGAAAGTGGTGAATTCTTTGAGAAAGGGGAATCATCATCCTTGAAGGAAATGATAGTATGCCCTGTCCACAAGAGGGAGGTTTGAATCTTGAAGTGGCCAACAATGGACATTTTCTGCCCCATCAAGCACCTACATCAACTGGGAAATAAACTCTGCACCAATTGGGAGATCAAACAAGATCCTGACGTGTCTAATTGACAATTTTGTCAACCAAAAGGTAGAGAAGGGAATAGAGGGTCAGCTATCCTGGACTTCATTCTTACTAATAGGGATGTAATGATTGAAGGGGTAGAAGTTGTAGGTACTTGGGGGGAAGAGTCACTATGTCATATTAGAACTCAACATAATCAATCCATTGTTTTAGATTTCAAGAAAGCTGACTTCAACAAAATAAGAGAGAGATTAGGATGGAAATCCTAAAGGGAAAAACAATTCAGGATGCTTGGGAGACACTGAAAAATGAGATTATAAAAAACCAATCAAACACAATACCACAGAGGGGGAAAAAGAGACACAAGATATAACCAGCATCGTTGCACAAAGAACTGTCTAAGAAACTGAGGTGACAAAGAAAACAAGTATAAAAAAATAAAATGAGGGGCACATAACTAGAACAGAATACCAACAAATAGCTCAAATCTACAAGGATGATGTCAGGAAACCTAAGGCTCAGAATTAACTTAGAATTGCAACGAATGCCAAAAATAACAAAGTTTCTTTTGATATACAGTGGAGCCTCGGTTCACGAACGCCTCCATTCGCGACCACTTCACATTATGATCAAAAATTCCAAACAAGTTTTGAATTGGTTCCCAACTCAAAACTTGGTTCACGAACAAAAAAACTGCGCAGAAAGATTCCTTTCTGCGCTGTTTTCCCTTCTGCGCATGCAGAACACGACCGAATCAGTTCACGCGCACAGTCCGGGAACTGATTGCGGTCATGAACCGAGGTTCTCCTGTATAAAGAATAAGAAGAAACTCAAGGAAATGATCAGTTCACTAATGTGAGAAAATCATAAGATGGTAGCAGGGAGCAGGGAGAAAGTGGAACTACTGAATTTTTTCTTTGCATTTGTCCCAAAAGGTAAAAAAAAAAAGCCCAACCTATCAAAAGCAGCAGAGATAGAACAGGAATGCAGTTCAAAAGAGGCAATTTTTTTTAGTAATCTAGCCACTCTAGACAAATTCAAATCTCCAGGACCAGATGGTTAACATCTCAGGGTTCTGAAGGAGCTGGCAGATGTGATCTCTGAATCATTGAACAAAATCTTTCCGCGCTCCTGGAGCATGTGGGAACTGACAGAGGACTGGAAATGAGCTGATATGGTTCTTTAATTTTAAAAAAGGAGAACATGTGGAACCAGGAATCCACAGATCAATCAGCTTGACATTAATACCTGGGAAAATCCAAGAAAGGATAATCAAGCACAGGATTTGAATAAGGCCACTACTAGAAATCAGCAGTGGGTTTGTTAAAACAGATCATTCTAAACAAATCTTATTACCTTCTTTGATAAATGACTAAATTACTGAATCAAGGAAATGCTGGGAATATAGAATACATGGGCTTTTCAGTAAGGCATTTGTCAAAGTAGATTACAGCCTATATCAGCATCACCACCAGATAGATTCATAGTGTGAATAAAACTACATCTACAAGGAGGGAAGCATTCAGTGGGATACCTCAAAGTTCTGTCTTGGCCCCTGTGCTGTTCAATTTCTTTATAAAAAAAATCTAGATGAGGGGATAAACCTGAGGAGAATTGCTAACGCTTTGAAAGATAGAGTCAAGATTCAGAAGAATATTAACAGACTTGTGCATTGGACCTATCAAACAAGATGCAGTTGAGTTATGAGAAAAGTAAGGTCCTACACTTCCCAGCAGGAGGAACTTGTTCTATTGATTAATTGCTGAGATACTAAAAAGAGTGTGCCCTAACCCAAAGATGATAAAAGGTCTGGAGGCTAAAGCATATGATGAACTATTAAGGGAACTAGCTATGTCTAGCCTGAAGAAGAGAAGGTTAGGGATGAAGAGTATTGTCTTCCAGTACTTGAAGAGCAGTTTCAGAGAAGAGGGAACAACTTGTTTTTCAAAGCACCTGAGGGTAGGACAAGTAATGGGTGGAACTTGTTAAAGAGAGATCCAACGTGGTATTAAGGAGAAATTTCCTGACAGTAAGAACAACTGACTAACAGGACAGCTCATTTCCCAGAATTGTGGGTGCTCCGTTGCTGGAGGTTTTCAAGAAAAGATTGGACATCCATTTGTCCAGGATGGTCTAAAGTCTTGTCCCTTGAGCATGGGGCTGGATTAGAGGACTTCAAAGGTCCCTTCCAGCCCTATGATTCTATGTTTCCATGTTTCTGTTAATTTAATGTCATATACTATAGTTTAATATTAGATTATATCCTGGATGTTCACTTCCACGATCACAATTGAGCCCAAAATCTCTGTTGCCAAGTGAGACAGTTGTTAAGTGAGCTTTTCCCCATTTTATGATCTTGCTTGCCACAATTGTTAAGTGAATCATTGCAGTTGTTAAATTAGCAACATGACTGTTAAGTGAATCTGGCTTTCCCATCGACTTTACTTCTCAGATGACATGACTCCGGGACACAGCAACCGTCTTAAATATATTTCATCAGTTAAATGTATCACTTAAATATATATCAGTCAGTTGCCAAGCATCTGAATTTTGACCATGTGACCATGGGAATGCTGCCACGGTCATAAGAGTGAAAAACAATCATAAATCATTTTTTTCAGTGTCTTTCTAACTTCAAACAAACAAAGTCACTAAACAAACTTCTGTAAGTCGAGGACTTACCTGTACTTTTTATTGCATCATTGTTAGGGTTTTAAGATTATACAGAACAGTAATACAGCAGTAACATTGTTTCCCACTCCACCCCCCAAAAAATGTTTTACTGTACAAAATTAAATTTGTATCTTATTTTACTGCCTTCCTATTACTATAAATTTACAACTATTTCTATTTTTATTCAATCTAGAGATAGAAATGTATAGATTGAATAAAAATAGAAATAAATTTCTATCTCTATGTTCTATTTCTCAATTGTAGCACTATGTTTTCTTATATTAACTATTTCTTAGTTTTTTAAATCTTTCCTTTTCCTCCAGATCTTCTTTTCCAGTAGCCAATCTCAGTGCATTTGCATGCAAAAATCCTTTTCACCATAGACTTGTGAATGGGGGTTTTCTCCCCTCCCTAGTAGGAAGAAATTACAGTATGGAGCTGGGTCTTACAGCTACTACATATGGTGGAACTTAGCTATGGACTGTAATTGGGCTCTTTTCCTCCCTTACGTCTCAGCTCTGCCTCTCAACAGTCCTGCAATTCTCTTCCTATCTGAAAACTACTCTGAGTTGGTTGTCTTTGGGTTGGAGGTTTCTCATTCCCAAGTCTCTGCTCTCTTTGTGGCTTGACTCCTTTCTTGATAAACTCAGCCACATGCTTTTTTTCAGTTACCTTTTTATAAAACGAACTCACCAGTTAAGGAGAGGTTGGGGCTGTTTTAACCCTCCTACTTCCAGGCAATACCAAAACTCTGGATCCCAAAAGAGGGGAAAAATGCCTGCTCACTCCAGGTGGCGAGTTCATTCTTCCACAGTCATAACCACTTAAAGTCTAGGTTTGAGGTTGCTGTAAAAAAAAAACACAGAGTGGTAATATCCACAAAACTGACCATAAATTTATTAGAAAAATTATGGGATAAAAATAAAAATAGAAAAATTCACATTTTTCAAGCCTGGAAAGATACTCTGAAAATTTGAAAAGGTGGGAGATTAAAAATACTGTATTTTTTAGAGTATAAGATGCTCCGAAGTATAAGACGCACCCAGCTTTTGGAGAGGGGAAAAAATCTGCCTCTGCCTCCCAGCGATTTCTCTCCTGTGCTGAATCAGGCTGAAACTGAAAGTGGCTTCAGAACAGGAGACAAAGGGGGAAAAAAATCTGGGAGGCAGAGGCAGGTTTTCCCCCCCCCCTTGTTTTTCTCCCTAAAGCTCACAACAGCTGATTGGGGCTGCTCACTGAATCAGTCTGTGCTGAAACTGAAATGGCTTCAGCACAGGAGACAAAGGGGAAAAAATCTGCCTCAGATTCCCACCTCCCATGCTGAAGCCAGTTTCAGTTTCAGTTTCAGCAGCTGATTGTCCAATACCCCAAATCAGCTGTTGTGCGGAGGCAGCCATCCCTGCAGCCTTGCTGAAAACTCCACCAACAGGCAGGAGGCGCAATGTGCTCTGCAGCCTGGAACAGGTGAAGGCGAAAATGGCGGGGCCTACATTCGAAGTATAAGACGCACCCTGATTTTCAGGCTCTTTTAGGGGGAAAATAAGTGCAATTTATACTCCGAAAAATACAGTAATTTTACAGAATCATGAAAAGTATAGTGCAATTCTCATCTGCACACTATTTAAATATATGCTGAGCCCAGCCCTTTAAATTTAAACACAACAGTACTAATTTCTGATACTTGTTATAATATATTTAAGAGTTTTAAGACTCATTGCATTGCTGACTAGACAGTTAAGGTTATGTTTTCTTCCATTGCCCTGAGCCATTATGCCTTGCTTCACTACACTAAATTAAAGCTGGAGGCTATGGCCAGAATTGAAGACCTTCTTTTCAGAAAGGACAGATTAATAAGACTGGTAACACCTAGTATGGGGTTTTGAACTCCATGCTAACCTGTATACGGGCAATAGCTATTTCATTTCACAACTTCATTTCCTTTAACTATAATCCCACTAATCTTGATAAAAGTCCACCAGCCTTAAAGACTACACTGTTCTATAGCTGTGAGGGTTGCCAGACATCAAGTCCATTTACATGGCCAGCACAGTAAAGTTGTGGACCCTAACCTCAAGACTATAGGCAGCCTAATTGGCTTTAATATTTCCCCCCATGTTGTCTACTTGCCTATTTTCAAGGACATTGATTTCCATGCCACAATGATAGCACAATCTGCTGATTCTTCTGCATGAAAACCATATAGAGTTCTGGAATTAACATCAAATCATTCTGCTATTTCTAATTTATCTCCAGAGTTATGTCAGAAAATCTCTCATTTTTTGTAAAAAGGGTTATTGAGAGCATCATTTTGGAGGATTATGCTCTTGCCTTCTTTTCTAGGTACTTCACCTTTCAAGAACGATGGCCACCTTAGGGCTTTATTAGATCTCTGCGGCTATTTTTTTTAGATGTTCTCATTTCTGGAATATGCTGCTTGCTTCTTTACTTCTATCTTTTAAAGTAGATTGTATGACATAGGGCCAGGATGTCTAAGAGGCTACTTATCTCCAGTTGTTTCTGCCAGTCCAGTTTGTTCCAGCAGAGATGGGGTAGTCTGGGTCTCCTCCATTGAATATTGCCACCTTGTGACACTTAGGAAGCATGCTTTTCTGTTGCAATCCCTACCCTATGGGACAGCATCCCCCCACCCCCAGAGTTAAAGATGGCACCCTCTCTTCTGGGGTTCCAGAAAACCTTGAAAACCTGAGTTTTGTCTCAAGCCTGTTTTGTTTTATAGGTTTTGTTACCAGAGCATTTTATTGATTGATTTGATTTGATTCTAGGCAGTGTACATCATAAACATAAACACAAAACAGTACAAAATATTTATGGCTCCAAGTAAAACTGCTACTAAGGATGTTAATATAGGCAGGAAAGGAACCCTTAACATACTTGGGGCCCCTAGAGACATAACCAAGTGTTCATTGCCTTGCAAAAGGCCAACAAGCTCGATATCTGGAGGGAAGAATATTCCAGAGGTCAGTATAGAAGGCAAATCTCCTGGTTCCTACCCTCTGACATTCCTTGATTGGCTGAAGACTACGGCATGCATCTACTGAAATATAAAGTTTGTGTGTGTGTACTTTCATAAAAAGTATTGCCACTTTTCAGTAGATGGATGCTGTACTCTTCAGCAGCTGGCCCTTTAAATCAAATTTAATGTGCCCAGAGGGAGTCACCTGACCTTTTACAGCCAATAAAAGAAAAAAAGGGGGGAGTGTTTTGTCAAACTTTGACAGGAGGAATTTTGGCTGTCTTTTGTGAGAATTGCCTAGACTAGAGTCTTGGATGATGGGATTAGGTAAGACTGAAAGGCATTTAAGTACACTTAGAATTGCATTAGAGTTTTATAGATATAAAACAGCTCTTCTTCTTTGTAACAGTAACCGGGTTGGAAGGTACCTTGGAGGTCATCTAGTCCAAGCATTCCCAACCCCCAGGCTGTGGTCTGTTCAGAACCAGGCCGTGCAAGTGATGGGTGAGCACACGCGTGCAGTTCCACTTGTGCAAGTGGTGCGCACACACCTGCCACTCACATGGAACTGTCTCTTCTCCTTCCCTGCCGGTCCATCAAACCAGAAAGGTTGGGGACCGCTGATCTAGTCCAACCCCCTGCTCTCTCAGGAGACCTATACTATTTCTGATAAATGGTCATCTAGTCTCTTCTTAAAGGCCTCCATTCTTATGCAGTTTGAGTAAAATGTTTTTAACAAAAATAACATTTTGTTTTGTTTTATTAATAGGAACCTTTTGGATAGAGATACATTTTCAAAATCTGATCCAAGTAAGTATTATTTTGGTATTTCCCTTTATTTGGAATAAAGCAATGAAGAAATGAAATTGTAAATTTACCGTTGTTTCCTTATCATGTCTGGATATATTGCTAAGATTTTTTTAAGCTACTAGTTTAGCTATTCTTCGTTTAGTTTGAGTTATTCAAGGAACTGGCTAAAAAGCTAAAAATCCTTTCTTATGTATACTGTAGTACTTGGGTATAGTGAAAATGAGATATACTACTTCTTTTGCAAGTTTCTCCTTACCCTAATATTGTAAAAAAAAAATCTACAAAACTTTATTCTATACAACAAATATTCTTGTCCTTATTTTTAAGAAGAATTGGCAGAGAACAAAGTAATGAAACCCCAATTCAAATTTTGTTTTGTATCTCATGACCCAAGTAAAATATAAAGATTTAAAAAATTAAACTATTTGCATAAAATATGAGTTTCCTCATATTCCTCATAAGAACCTATTTTCTGTGAAACCTGGGGAGGGGTCCTTGTTCGCTCTGTGGGCTATTCCTTGGGGGAGGCATACAGCCTGTGAGTTTTATACTCAGGTGTAAGTTAACAGGAATGGGTATTTCCGGTAAATTTGAGTGTTTTTAGTATACATTAAACTCTTATTCAGTTGCCTATTTTTTAAAAATACAAATATCTGTTATATGTTTTTTAAAAATAAACAAAACACCACATACAAATATTCAAATTCCAGATATTAATTTCAGTTCATTAACTCTTAAATATAATTTGTGTTACATAGTTTTAAAATCTGCCTAATATTATAGCTTAAATGTTAGTCTAATGGAATGTTAATTTACATACATTTTTGATATTGATCACCTGTTTTTTTTCCCTTCTGCAGTTTGTGTTTTGTATACGCAAGGGATGGGAAATAAAGAATGGAGAGAGGTAATGTTTTATATATAGCAGTTGAGTACTGTCATATAAAAGTAATATGTATTGGTATGAGAATTTTTTGCTTTCCAAGAACTGGCAAGGACCAGCATGGCAAATATACACAAATGCAACTCCCACAATAATAGGCTATTGCTTTGGGTTAACTCTATCCTTCTAGGTTTTGCAAGTTGTTGTTGCCATGTAAAGGTCTTGAATCCTTTATACTCAGTCTCTAACACTCAGTTCAAACAAAAGACTCAAAATCTATGAAGTACCATACAACCTTTGCCTTGTTCCAAATGTTCTTGCACTAGTTGCAATGAGGTGTGGTCCTTTTCTAGTTGCTACCGAGTCCAGGCAAAACTCCAAGTAGGACTCCCACCAGGAGATGATTCTCATTGCAGTTTGTGGTCCTGGCAATTGGCTTGCTTTTGAAATTGCTGCCAATAGAACATAGAATCATAGGGCTGGAAGGGACCTTGGAGGACTTCTAGTCAAACTTGAGCAGGAAGGCATGAGAATGGCCATGCCAATCAAATGGTTGTCCAGTCTATTATTGTAAACCTCCACAACTCCAGGTGGCAAGCTGTTTCATTGGTTAATTGCTCTCACTGTCAGGAAATTTCTCCTTAGTTCTAAGCTGTATCTCTCTCTAAGCTTCCACCAAGTACTTCTTGTCCTGCACTCTGGTGCTTTGGAGAATAAGTTGATCTCTTCTTTGTGACAAACCTGAAGTACTGGAAGACAATCATGTCACATCTAGTATTTCCCTTTGTTAAGTTAGACATACCTAGTGCCCTTAATTGTTCCTCATATGGTTTAACCTCTTATCATCTATGTTGCTCTTCTCTGCACACTTTTTAGGGTCTCAGCATCCCTTTTGTATCATGGTGAACAGAACTAGAAACAGAATTCCAAGGGTGACGTCACTAGTGCAGTAAAAAGTGATACTATCCCTTCATATGAAATTGATACTATCTCTCCGTTGGTGCAGCTCAGGAATGCATCAACGTTTTTAGCAGTGGCAGTGCACCACTTGCTTATATTTAAGTGGTGGTCCACTAGGACACCTAGATCTTTTTCGCAGTTACTACTTCTGAACCAGGTATATCTGGGTTTTCCTGCCTAAGTGCAGGACCGTATTTTTCTCCCACTGAACTGCATCTTGTTGGATAGAGCCCAATGCTCAAGCCTGTCAAGATCCTTCTGAATCTTGAATCTTATATTCCAAAGTGTTAGCTGTTCCCCCCTCAGCTTGGTGTTGTTTGCAAATTTGGTACGTTTTCCTTCTATCCCTTCATCTAAATCATTCATGAAGATGTTGAAGAGTACTGGGCCCTGTTTGCAATTCCTTTCCTCCTACATCCCTTTTTTCCTATTCTGCCTTAGCATTTGCATTTGTAAGCTAAGAGCATGGAGGGGAGGGGGGGTCAGTCTGCCTCTGGATGTTGGCAAGTCCTTGAAAATGCCAGGGTGTGGCTCAGTTATCATAGGCAGCTGGAACACTAGCTTGCAGGCTTATGAGTAATGTTGTCAGGGAATGTATGACTACATGAGGGAAGTAGAGGTGGGAAACATTTCTGCCTGGCAGGAAAGCACAGATCACAGCCATTCCCTTGTAACTGGCTCTATTTATATATCCTGTAAAATAAGATTTGAGCAGGAGGTTGAAAGCTGGAAAAAGTTAAGTATTGTACATGTTACCCTACCTTCAGATGCACTTGCCCAGGGGATGCAAAAGGTGTTCTTCTGGCATACCATGCCCAGAAATGTCTTTGGACAATTTTGGCAGGCTCACTAATTGGGCTTAGAAGCTTCAGAATGCAACTGCTTGTTGACACAAAATATCCTGTTCCAGCTGAATAACATCTATTAAGTGCTGGACTGATTACTGCTAGATTTCTGGGACTAATTCAAGGTATTAGATATTTGCTGTAAATGATTTGGGCCAGGAATCTCCAGAAGATAGAAGTTACCCATGGTGCCAGGGAAGCAGTGCTATAGGTCTGAATCCCTAGAGAGATCAGAGAGTAGGAACCTAGAAAATAACATTCTTCTAGATCAAGTAACATTATTCTAGATCACCTCTCCCCATGAGGTTAGACTGGCCTCACCCTTTTAGCCTTTAGAAACAATCTATTCCGTTGGGCATTGGGGAATGAAATCGGAAGACAATACTGGTCTTAATAGATTTATTTTTTGAAAAACGTTTGGATGTTAAGGATATTCTAAATATATATTATTGTAAGCTTAGATTCCCTTGAACTGGTGGCATACAAATAATTGTAAATAAATAAATAATGAAATATCTGTTGCAATGTAAACCACATAATTTATATATTTGTGTCCATTGTTTGGATGAAAATATAAAAGGCTGGGATTCACATTGTGATGTCTTAGTGTGATTTTCCTCATTTTCATATCATCATGGCTTTGTATTGGATTTCTGTGCCTTTGGAAGAAGAGTTTTATAGCATTTAGTTTTCCTCTCTCAGTATTACTTAGGTTAATAAATTAATAATCCGTAGCTTGGTTCTGACTTCGTAATTGTGAATGCAGCCATCTTCTCCAATCTTTTTCACTTAAGTTCTTATATGTTAATTTGCATAATAGCAATTTGCTATTCTGTACCCATGTTTAACCAACAGTAATCCCCCATTCGATAATTTTAAATTGGAAGGTGTAGGATGATATCAGTTAAACCAATTAATCAGTTAAATAATCTGTCCAACTGATGGCTGCATTGTTAAATGTGTAAGTTTTAAAATAGGTGAACGGTTTGCAGTTCCCTAAAAATTAGTATCTAGTATAGGTTGTATGGAGATCAGGCTATGTATTTTTAAAAAAGATTTTTATCCCACTTTTTATATATTTTTATCAACTCAAGGGGCAAACACACTTGAATGCTCCTGTCTCCTGTTTTCTCTATTGTAAAAACAGGAGCAACTCACTTAACAACCACCTTGGTTAGCAACAGAAATTGTGGTTGTTCTTCAAGGATTACCTGTACTGTCAATTCCCTTTTTGTGTGTTCTTCTGAGATCAAGTAATGTAGAAAATTACTCTTGTCCCATACGTATTGAATATTATATTTCATGTTCAACCACTTGCTAGGATACAAGTGGTTGTATATGAAAAATAAGAAACTTGTTATGATACTTTCTTCATTGTTTGTTACTTCTTTTTAATCAGGGCATAATTAAATAAAAATATAATGAAATAATGATTTTGGTTCTGATACTTATAAAAAGCCTTTGAAAACTTAAAACTGGAAACAGTTTTAAAACTGGAAACAAACATGCATATATTGTATTTCAGGCTTAAGATACAGTTATTGGTGCATTGCCTTGCCTTTTTATGTACTAGGATCCATTCTTTTTTGAGTTTACAACAGAGGAAAAAATAATTAGGGCATATGTCATAAGTGAACACCCAAAGAGTTGTATATAACAGTTTCACATAGTCGAAGCTGCCTTCAGTCAGGTGAGCAGGCCAAGAAGTACTATTTTTTTCCACTGGAAGGAAATGAGAAGTAAGTGGAACATAAATTAATACTTCGTTGCCATTAGCAATAAAGATACACTAATTTTCACCTAACTCTCTGGGAGAATTACAGAATAACAGAGATGGAAGGAACCTTAGAGGTCTTCTAATCAAACCTCTTGCTTAAGCAGGAGACCCTATATTATTCTTGAAAAATGGTCGTCCAATCTCTTCTTGAAAACCTCAAGGGATGAACTATCCATAAGCCGTAGGGGCAAGCCGTTCCAATGATTAATTGTTCTCACTGATAGGAAATTTCTCTTTAATTCTAGGTATTATAATTTTCTCTTGGATAAGCTTCTATCCATTACTTCTTGTCCCTCCTTCAGGTTCTTCGGAGAATAGTTTGACCTCCTATTCTATGTGACCACCCTACAAATATTGAAAGACTGCTGTCATGTCACTTCCAGTCCTTCTCTTTGTTAGACTAGATTTTTTGCTTTCCTGTTTCATTCTGGATATGGGCTGAAAATCCTTCCAATTTTGCTGACAAAACAAAGGACTTTTTCCTCTCCCAGAAGAAGAGTAGGATGTTTATGGAAATGAGTGTAGGAAGTGATTTTGTTTGTGTACATACTCTATACCCAAACATTTGAAGTGACTGCAGAGCCAAAAATCTTACCTACTCATGGCTTATATAATAAAAAAGTGACAGTCTGGGATAAATGGCTTCTTAATGAAATCTGAGTATTTAACAAAAGCATATTTAACATAACATATTTTTATTTGATATTTTTATTTGAGGTGTACATGTACAGAAAGATATTTATATACTGATTAATTTTCTTTAAAATATTCTTTTATAGTTTGGAAGAACGGAAGTAATTGACAATACTTTGAACCCAGATTTTGTAAGAAAATTTATAATGGATTACTTTTTTGAGGAGAGACAGAACCTGCGATTTGATTTGTAAGTTTACTAATAAACTTGGATTTTAATAATATAAGTGAATTGATCTATTGTAATAGTACGGATAGCTATTTTGTCAGTAAACTAGTTGCATTAGATAAGTCATATTTTATTATAGCAGTTTAAACTGTAATGAAGTGCTGAATTGATTTTTAAAAACATAGACAGCAATAGAAATCTTATGTGAAAACTTATTTTCTAAAATCTTAGTTTTCACTATTTTATAGTTTATTTCCAGGTATAGATAGTGTAAAAACTGTCCTGTGCTGTAGGCAGGATGTATCAATTTATCAGGAATTAACTTAAATAACAGCAGAAATTATTTTTTATATCTCAGAAAAATGTAGCAGATAAATACATGAAATCATATTACCACAATCGGTTGTTTCTTTTGCTAGAAGATAAAGATAATTTAAGTAATGAGAATCAGAAATGAACTCTATGGTCTAACTAATGCTCGCACAGGTTTGCAGAATTAAACTCAGAAACATTGCCAATATCTCTTTTTATAAAGTCAGTTTTGACAGAGTATATTTCCCAAACTGAAAAATAGAATACAATACCTCAAAAATATTTTTTCTGGTTAAATAAGTATAAATAAGACTTGGAGTTTCTAATTCTAACTTTGTATGAGAAACTTAGTTTTAAATGTTCAAAAGCACATTCTGTCTGCAGACAATTTACTGGATTTTTTTTTATTTTAACTTAAAAAGGCAGTTTAAGCATATTGATTTTGCTTGGACCTAAAAGCTCTTTTCATCCCAGTAGTTTCTGTTGACATCAAAGTAGTTTCAGGTCTGCCGCTAACCTAAAATAACAAACAAAACATGAATTAGTTATTGTTATAAGATATTCTCAATCACAAATTGTCTAAAATGTAATACATGAGTTGGTTCATATTGGTAATTCAAACTACTATGTTACTTATAGTAGAGACTTTTCTCAATGTTTGCATTCCCATGCAAGGATCTCTTACAGTGCCTGATTTATTCTGATTATCTGTGGTGAATGCTGTTAATTCATGCTGCCTGCAGCATGTTCCTTTTTACATCATGTAAATAAGAATAACTAACAACAAATTTCAATGTGAGTCCATAAACCAGGTTTTGCTGTCATGTATCTTTGTTTATATAATAAATCAAGAGTGTAAATTTGATGCCACATCATAATAATTTATAATTTGTTTTGCTTGATTACTTAAGAAAAACAAACAGAAATAAATAGATAACAATACCCAAGTACTGTTTACCAACATTTAAAAGTATTATTTGACGGAATCATATAGTTGTTATCTTGTTAATAGTGCCCACTCTCTGGAACAGTATTTCCCCAGAGTTTCAAATTGCTCCAAGCATCCTGTTCTTTAATCAAGCCTTGAAAACCTGGCTATTTCCAATAGTAGATGCCCGTGAGAGAGAAGAAGTCAGAATTTTATCTATGCATTAGTGTTTTAGTCCCTGAATTTTTAATATCTTTGGGGTTTTACTGTTTTGAATGCTGTTTTTAACTTGTACTCTGTCTAGAGTCGCGAAAAGATGTGTGGCTTATATGTCAATTACATGTTTGTAATTGACATATGCAATAAACCCCTCAGAGTGATATGTATTTTTGCTGTAAATTTAAGTATTTTTCAATACATACGTGCAATAAATACCACACAGACAGCCTGGGCCCTTTCTCCCAATTCAATAGAATGTTTTGTTTCAGCATTTTTGAGGGGTACTTGAGCAAAATGGGTGGCATAACATTTGTAGAGACAAATTTATTTATTTATTTATTTGTAAATTTTTATTGTTTTTATGTTACAAAAAAATCTCTCATTTCACGAACAAAGTTGCTTCCGAGCCATAGAGACAAATTTATAAGACAACATTTTATCCCTTGTAAAATGCTAAAACATCTGAAAACCTGAGATACTAATCCCACCCAGGTCTTTTTTTAGCTTTTAGCTTTTTTAACGCATTTCCAGTGGGCTTTGTAATAGAGTTGTGAAGCAATGCCTAAATAGCTACTATAATCTTAGCGGAGTTCAAATCAGAAAACAACAAAAAACACCTTCATTTATGTTCTGTCAAATGCACTGGAATGCCAGTTAGAATCAGGGATTTCCTCTTATTTCCTATGTGTGCTATGCATGTTGTTTATCACTTTTTGTTTGTTGGCTGGTTTTCCATTTTGGAGATATGTAATTGATTTAGCCCCAAAGTGCAAGGTTAAGCTAAACCTGGAAAGCAGGTTTCTTACATGGTAGGTTTTCTATGCTAGCTTTAGAAAATAACTCCAGGATGTCCTTGAATATTTTTGCTAGAAAATATGAAATAAATCTGTCATTTCTTTATAGGTATGATGTTGATTCTAAGAGTCCAAACCTTTCAAAGCATGTAAGTGTGTTAATTTAATGTTACAAATGTATCCATATAATATTTTCTATTAATTGGGAATCTGGGAGCCAGTTGAGTATAGTGATTAAGGCACCAGGCTAGAAATTAGTCTCAACTTAGGCACAAAGGTATCTGGGTGACTTTGGGTCAGTCATCCTTTCTCAGCTGTAGGAAGAAGGCAATAGTGAACCACTTCCAAAAATGCTGCCAAGAAAACTTGGCCAGGCAGCCTCCAGGAATCAATACTGAATGAAAATTGGAATGAAATTCACAAGAAAGATTATAAGATGGGGATGAAGTGAGATATTGGAGCAGGTATTTGTTTAAAGCTTGCCACTTTATATGTCTTTTTTAAAAGTAGCTGTACCTATTTTGTTTTTAGATAAAAGTATAATAATATGTTCCATTCAAATTACCGTAGTAATATCTGTAGCAAATTTCATATACATAGTTGGAAAGGATTGAGAGCAATGAGTATGTACAATGAGCTCTTGACTTACCTATGGCCATTCTGTACTCATAAACTGAAATTCTTGCATCCAGACATACTTTGTTTTATTTATTTATTTATTAAATTTATATGCCACCCATCTCACTTTTGAAGTGATCCTGAGTGGCTTAATTTAATTATTCCTAATTATGATTTTT
>JANHJO010006306.1:30994-42070 GCA_032468235.1 Pseudoxyrhopus heterurus | reverse complement strand
AACCGCTTAGAGAGGGTTGCAAGCCCTGATAGGCGGTATATAAATACAGTGCTATTGCTATTGCTATTGCTATTACTATGAATAAATGACAACTTGAACCCTGGGTCTCCCTAGGCTCCCTAGGCTTTCATCACTACATCATTCTGCTTTGAGAGTCAGAATTGTTTAAGGTCAAAGATAATACTACATGATCAAGCATCAATTATAAAAGTAAAGGCAGTCAACTAGACTAGCCTTTAGACTAGCACTTGGTAGAGGAGCCATGAAGGTCTTGGAAAATAGGGGTGGGGATATGGGGGTAGAGATGGTGCTTAGGGAATGATCAGATAAGTTTGTGTGTGTGTGTGCACAGGGTGGGGGGGGGAGAGTCTGCAACTGCATAACAGGCAGAAAAAAACTCAGAAATCATTCTCCCTAACTTATCAGGCTATAAAAGGAGATAGCAATTGATTTGTACTTTTAGACCTGCAAGATTCTATTAATGTAGTCTTACAATAAGGTAGAATTAGCTCATCTGGTCTGCTTCCTGTCTGGTAAATCTGAAAGGCTAGCAAGGATAGATTCATGGAATCTATATGGTTGCTAAGAGTTAATATCAACTTGATGGTACATAATTAATCATTCAATTAGTTTCCTTCTCATTTTCCTTTTCACATATGGCAGGGTGTCCTTCAACATATAGCAGTTGCTTAAATAAATTAATAAAGTTTTTATTTTTATTTTGTTACATCAGAAATAGATGTTTGTACTAAATATCTAATGCTCTTTGGGACCTTTGCTATCAATAGCAGAAATGGACATGTAAATAAAAAAGAGAGTTGTATTGCCTATATAACCTTGCAATCAGCATTTTTATGGTTTTTTTAACCTGTTCATCAAAGTGAACAACTATTATATTGGTATGTGTGCATATTTAAAAGTACATTTCTGGTTTACCTCAGCACCCAATAAAAAAGTTTGACTATTATGCAGTACACAGTTCAGAAGAACAGATAAATATTCAGATAATAAATTTT
Organism: Pseudoxyrhopus heterurus; assembly: GCA_032468235.1. Lineage (NCBI taxonomy): Eukaryota > Metazoa > Chordata > Lepidosauria > Squamata > Pseudoxyrhopus > Pseudoxyrhopus heterurus. Next base: position 41,054 of record JANHJO010006306.1, on the reverse strand, counting down.
ATTGGGGGGGAATCAATTTCATTTATCATTCTGTACCAGTTGGGATAAAAAGATGACAGAACTCGCACGCAATATCAGCCAAGGTTAAAAATGCAATTTCCAGTTTATTAAACTGCAGAAGGTCATCCTTCAGTAATTGCAAACCTACCATCATAGGTTCTCAGAAGGATACGCTGCACCAGTACAAAAATCTATCATCTTTTAAGAAAATGAATACATTTTCTTACCAACTTACTATAGATCACATTGAAAAATGATGCACATTTTTCTCTCTTTTTTTAAAGATTAGCATTAATTAATGTTCAGTGATTTCTTTCCTGAATAATGCAAATGGACTGTCAACTGCTTTTGTTGAATCTATCGTTATCTAATGGCAAATGAATTCCTCAATTTTCATCAGTGTTGTTTTTATAATGCTTCTGTACAGTGAAGGTAGATAAAGTTCAAAAGGATGAAACGTATTAATAAAATTAAAAGCCTTTCTCCCAGCTTGGAACTGAACCAGATGGATTTTTCTTCTAACAAGACAAACACACTATTACTATTTGTCAGTTATCAGTGATAGGAATACCATTATACTTGTTTTAAATATAGGATTTTTTGGAAAAAATCTCAAGTACTTTGCTTTGTGAAGATGTGTGACTCTGCCTTTATTTGTAGAGCATCTTCCAGGAATCACCTCTGTCCACAGAACCTCCTTGTGTTTTCTCTGCACTTCTGTGGACACATCAGCACCCAGAAAAAGTTGAAGACTGCTTTACTTCGAAGAGGAGCTTCGGTCAGTTATCAGATGAAATAAAATGCCTTGTGAAGAACTGGTCAAACTACTCAAAAGTTGATTGCAGGGTTTAACAGACAAATTAGGGAGAAGACTTCCTTCCTTGAGATGTTATACCTCCTTTGTGAGGCTGCAGAGGCTACATAAGAATGTGATGTGTTCTTGCATGGCCTCTGGAGCCTCCAGTGTGCTTTCTTGCTCTCTTTGGAAACGCAAGGCCATGCATTCTCCAGGCCTTGTGTGACTTGGAGCTGCCTCGAATAGACATTTTTTTCTGCAAGGCAAGAACAAATTTTAAAAAATTACAATTATATAAGTTATGAACTGTTTCTTTTTTGTTCATGGGTGTGTGTGAGAGTGAGGTGGTGATAAGGTGGTCCCTCACATCCTGGACATAAATTGTTTCAACTTTTACCCTCAAAATGACGCTATAGGGCACTGCACACCAGAACAACTAGACACAAGGACAGTTTTCCCCTGAATGCCGTCATTCTGCTAAACAACTAATTCCCACAACACTGTCAAATTATTTACTAAGACTGTATTACTATTACTCTTCTCATCCTTCCTAGTACCTATCTCTTCCCACTTATGACTATAATCCTGTTGCTTGTATCTTTACAATTTATATTGTTTTGTTTCCTAATATGATTTGATTGCTTATTAGTAACCTATGATGAATGTATTTTATTTTATTTTTTCTTTATGTACACTGAGAGCATATGCCCCAAAGACAAATTCCTTGTGTGTCCAATCACACTTGGCCAAAAAAGAATTCTATTCTATTCTATTCTATTCTATTCCATTCTATCCTACCCTATCCTATTCTCAAAACACTTTTAAAACAGCAATGTGAATAAAAGGTGAAAAATGAAATGAGTTTCCTACAGAAAAGAGTTGTGGAGTTAGGATCCCATTACTAATAAAAACCTGCAAAATGATAGTAAGTGGCTCAGAGAAAAGCAACTAGAAAGACTTGAGAAATGAAAAGGAGGTCCTGAAGACAGCCTCCAAGCATTTTGTAAGTTCAACTTATAATCAATATTGGAAGTTAATTAAGAATATATAGGAATCCTAGCTTACACTCCATATTACAAATTATATTTAAAACTATATCTGCAACCTAATAAAACTTCTAAACATTATTCAAGTGCAGTCCCCTTATACCCAATTAGCTAGCATGTTACCAAAGTATATTTGATTATGGCCAAATTTGTCAAACCAATAATTATATGGCATAAAAATATTGTAAGCAAAGCTAATTAGAAAAGCAGATTGATTGTATAGACATATATTGAAGCACCATGTATGCTTTTACATATGGAATTTCTTTGCTAGATTGGGTTGAGGCTGTTTGTAAAGAGTAACTTCATAAAGTATAGAAAAGTTCAGAAAAGGGGGCATGCCTTTTATTCAATAGCTCCTTGATCATATTAAAAGTAGGTATGTAGATGTTACTAAATGTTTTTGTAAAAGAAAAGCAGATATTTGTATTTTTTCCTATTTCTCTCCTTTTTATAATGTGCACAGCTCTGAAACTTATAGAATTAATAATGGAATCAGTAAATACAGATTTATTAAAAACATATTAGCAACCATAGAACCTTTACCAAAGGACTTGCTATGTTCCAGAAAAAAGATCATGTCATTATCCAGGCCTACAGAAAGACACTATTCCATTAGTACACCTTCTCTTCTACATAACATGTAGTGTTAAATAATGTCTATTTCACTAAGAGAGAAATGTTTGCTGTTCAAAACTAGGAAAAATGATCAGTTATTTGCATACAGGGTGACAACCCAATAAATCAATGACAATGGCCACCCTTAGGAATGATAGTTTTTTTTCTCAAGGCATCTGAGCATGCACAAGCCATGAAAATGTTGGCTTTTTCCAAGACAGAAGGAGTATATTAGTAGTTTGTTTCCTTTTCCTATTTCTGCAAATTCCTTATCCTGTAGGAAGACCATTTTTCTGCACTCTAATCACAAGCTCTTGAGAAGCAACTATTGAGAAGCCAGTCATGTTATAAAACCACATCTGGATTTAGCAGAGGAAGGGGGGGAAGAAAAGGGTAGCGAAAAATGTATGTGTCGGACTTGAACAATAAACAGAATCCTTCTGGGAGCACCCTCCCTGTCTAAAGCTGTACACGAAGGAAATGATATAATGAGGTATGGAGACAAGAAAAAAAACTGGAGAGGTAGAAGAATATTCTTCCCTAGAAAATGTCACCTTCATGGACTCAGGAAATAGTGTGAAAAAAATTAAAAAGAGAAACAACTAAGGATTTGGAAAAATACCAGGAATAAAGAGATTTACAGCAGAAAAACCAGATTCCCTGACCAAAAAAAGACAATTGGGAGGAACATATTGAGCTGTATATATTAGTATCATCAAGATATAGCAAACATTTGTGTAATTGAAGCATGTACATGTAACAAACAAATATTTTTGAAGATTCCAAGCTTAGCCAATTTATGATGCTGACTACATTGGTGAGAAAGACGAATTGTGAATTAATATAGCAAAGAAAGAAGGTTTCTTGTCAATTGAAAGTAGTGCAGGATATAAATTAATACAGCAGAACAGAGATTTTTCTTCAGTAAGCCGTTTCCTCTTATATAAGCTTTGTAATACAGTATTTCATTATTATCTCCCATTATCTCCTCCATTAGCCCAATTTAAAAAAATCAGTCCAAGTTGATTGCTGTCTGTGTGCAGGATGTGAATCCGGATAACTTAAGCTGAGCCAGGAAATTGGGAGATTAGATCAGTGAGCCAGATTTCAAACCAAATTCAAGGAAAGTATCTGGGATTTAACTCTTCAACCACATAGGCCCCAAATCTGCCATCTCTGTTATAGGAAAATTGCCCAGTCCTTCTAGATTTCCCCATAAGGACAACAGTGGAAGTTATTTTTTAAAATATGAAAATCATATTTATATATGTTCAAAGGAAGAGGTTGAATCTGTATCTTGTATGTTCTGTTAGTATCCACTATATGTGCAATGGTGACCAAAAGTTATAATTCCAGTTATTAGAAATTTTAATTCCCCTCACAATGAACAGATCACTGTTTTCTTTCTAAGTGACCAAATTTTAGGAAGCCTCAAAGGTGGTAGCAAATTTTATATGTACATTTAGTCTATGGCAGGGCTGTCAAACCTGCGGCCTGCGGGCCGGATGCGTCACGCACTGGCCATGCCCACACCCAATTTAGCGAAGGGGGAAAAGTTGCGATACATCACGTGACGCCACCATGATGATGCGAGTTTGACACCCCTGGTGTATGGGAATCAGCTAACACCTTCCTCACAGGTTTGATTTTGGACTTTGTGTAAATTATATACTGTACATTAATTTGATTCCTGAAAATTATTGACCTATGGCTCCTTTGACCCTGTTTTAGCTACCGTATAAATATGATGAGGAGCAAAAAACACTGAAGGCTCTAGATAAATGGCAGCAAGATGGGAGAAAAGATTCTAAAGCATTTAATGCCGTGGTGTTGAACCTATGCCATGCGTGTCTGACATGGCATGTAGAGCCCTGAGGGCACGGGAGCAGTCGCACCACCACACATGCGCACAAACAGCACACCATTTTTGGCGTGAAATGGGCTCTCCCACCTGCCCCTGCCCTATACCTACCTTTGTGTCCTCTTCCGAATCAGCTCTTTTTTGGCTCTGGGGATCGTGCGCACATGCTCAGGGGTGGGGGAGATCACGCGTGCATGTGCAGGGGGTGGGGGGATCACGCGTGCATGTTGCAGGCACATGCACGCGCACACTTTCAGCACCGGATGCTGAAAACGTTCAACACTACTGATTTAATGCCTATTCCTTAAGACTGTGATATTTAATTTTTTCTGTTATCACTGTAATTTCCAATTGAGTGATGAAATAAGAGATTCTTAGCACTCTATTCTGACAAATTTACAAACACTTTGCTAATAAAACCAATCAGTTACATGTTAATTTGTGTCTGGATTTGAAGCTGATTGAAAGTATAGACCAGAAAAGCAGTTAAAAAATGAAGTTTTATAAAATAAATAAATAGATGTGATGACTATGTGCAGAAACCCTCTTGGATTGGATCAATGATCCATCTAATCCAGCATTCCAAAATACACAGAAGCCAATCAAATAATTCTACTCAGAAAAATGAGCAAGAAAGTGATAGTTTTTTTCCACTATTGCTGTCTGGCATAGCAGGAAAATGCCATTAAGAAGTACATATTGTATCTGGAATGCAAAAAGCTGGGTAAGCACTATATGGTACCAAAAAACTACACAAAACCCTAACATTTTGCTGCCATGTAATGGTTATCGCAATTTTTGCAGCCCAAATACAATGCCCCTATTGTTTGCTTTCATCCAACAAAAGTAACACCAGAGAGTGAATTTTCCTCACGTCCTGTCCCTTCCACGAGTGGATCTTCTTAAAATCCCACTAAGATTTTTCAACAAAGCCAGCCTAGCAAGTGCTTCTAAATGCTTTGTTAGTATTGTTTTAAACACATGCTTGGCCTTCTTCACTTTACTAATCTAATTTCAGCTGCCCCCTCAAATGTGGCATCAGGCATGACATAATCAGCTTACTAGGCAAAGACAGTATTAAGTGCAGCTAGATTAATCATCTATTGTTTCCTATATTCTAACCAAGCTAGTTTGCTGTATTTTACCTGAACTTAAAATGTGGAGGCATAAGGTGCAGGAAATACTGGAAAAGACACTAATACTGTTTTTTTTGCAGTTTGTTAAAGGCAATTGCAAAGTAAAATGGCACAGGAAGTAATATGGTTTTATGTGCGTCACAATCATTAGCACAGCAGTCTCATCAAAAACTTAAGTGCAAAGACCATCCTCTATCAATATATCCTCTGTTGAAAAGTTTGGCCTAGTTTTGGGTGGTAAAATGACATTTTATGAGTAGTTTTATGGGGGGGGGATTAGGAACTATAAAGAGTGGAGACCTTAAAGGTATAGAAGACCAGCACTGGAATCAAGATGAGAAAATCTTTAATCTCTTGCATTATTTCTCCAGAAAAATGTATCCTTCCACCTACAGTGCAGGCTGGTTTGACCACACTCACTGCCAAGAAAAGATGTGACTGTGTGTATGTGTACTGTATTGCCCAGGAGTAAAAATATGCTGGAAATATGTCTGCCATTCTTGCAGCAAAATGGCTTGAGAGGAAATAGTTAAGAGATCTTTCTAATGCCAAGCTTCTGTTTCAAATCTTTCTTTTTGTGCACACACACAAAACCAAAATTCTAAAATTTCATAGAGATCAATGAACTGAATCATTTATCTTTAAGTAAGATGATAAAACTGTAAGTCATTCCATTTGGTAATAGCTTGCATGCTAAATGAACATTCTTTTATATTCTGGGGAAAAAGTGAATGCAGAAAACAAGGTATAAGTGAAGGGTTCTGAATTAGTCCATTCCTTGCCATACCAATTTTTTCAGGGATTATATCTTGCTCTGAAAGGGAATGAGCCCTCACCTGCAACCTGAATTGATTGTCAGTTTAAATTATATCTTCTTCTGTAAGATGGCTTGGCTAGGAAGGAAAAGGTGGAGTGTATTGCATTAGCAATGCCTTTTCTTCCTTTATTTGCTTGAGTTACAGCAGATGGTGTTTCACATTCTACTAATAATACTCATTTATTTCACAAATTAATATCAGATCACTGTGCATCCCATGACTAGAACTCTCCATCAGTCTCAGGAAGAAATTTCTCAAGTGGGTGGATCATAACTACTGTTCATCATTTGGGACCATTTTGTCTTCATTCCTTTTTTTGCTTTTCCTCTTCCCCAGCCATCTGTTGCTCAGTAATTGTACATTGTACATCTAATAATTCCTGCATTGCAATGCCTCAAATGGCACCATATTGCTAAACCAGCATCTGACGGCAAGGCTTTTGCACAGGGTGTTAAAAATAGAAACTAACATTTATAATCTTTCAGCCTCATCCTTGTTCACAACCCTAACCCTAACCCAAAAATGCTTCAAGAAGATGTAGTTCTTGTACTTTGGTTTTACATACTGATGCAGCTAAATGGACATTCTTCTTTCAACTCCACAAGCCCTATGAACAATGCATTATATTTAATTAGATATATATAATTCAATTACATTTCATTCTTGACCTCACCTCTCCCATTTGTTAGTCATAACTTTACAGCAGTTTCCAGATTGTAACCCAATCTCAGGTATAGAAAGAAAGAAATCTGTTTAACTTTTAGAATGTTTTGTACCTGGCTTTGTTTTAATAGGCAATACATGATCATGAATTACATTTTAGTTTGTGAACCATGATTTATGGAAACTTAGTGAATGCAAATAGCTGATGTATCAGCAGTAGTTATCATCAACTGGAGAAAGGAACTATCTGTAATTGGTTTATTGAATAAAATGATGTCAAGATTACAATCATGACTGTACAGAAGATGTGTACTAATTGTAACATTAGAGAAGAAAAGAGAAAAGGAAAGAAAACTTCATTTTGGTATTCACAGAAATGTTATCTGAAATATAATGGAAGTCCAGCACCAAAACAAATGAATTATATTCCTAGGCAAGTTTATATCAGTGCAGCTCAACATTTGGGTAATATTTTTTTTTGCACATAGGATGAACATAATTTACTTGCGTCTGCCACCAAGTGATTCAATGGCAATAATTCTGGGATTATGAGCCCGTTAGGCATACCAAGGGACAAAGGCCATGGTGTAGACTTTGCCTTCAGTTAGATTTTTGTTATAGGATGTGAGCAATGTAACATAATTTCTATTCAGTAAGTATAATATAAAAACCTCTCTGTATAGTTCTGAATGTGGAGGGTGTGTGTGTAGAGGTTTGACTTTTTTAATGAAACACATGACTGAAGCAGGAGACAAACATCTGAGCCAAGACTCAGGAAAGAGTTTCCGCCTCATTGCCTAAGCAGTGACAGATGCAAGGATACGTCAAGCAGGCAAGATTTGAAGATTTGCACTAGGTGCCAGGTTGCTGACGTCTTTTCAGGCATGCTACCACAGCACAGGATTCTCCTGTAGCTAACATTTGCTCTCGTGTTCCAGACAATAACAGGTCTTTGCATTAAAAAAACTGGAGAGAAGCCACATTTAGAAGGCTGCTTGACACAACTAGTTGGAAATGTATTGAGTTATAAACATTGGAAATTGGTGGGAAGTGGAGAGAAAAATGTTGGGGAAAGCAGAATGGTGTTGTTTTTTTAAATTTTCAAGATTTATAAAAATCCTCTATGACAAAGAATCACTTTCTCTGACTCAGATATGCTTTATTCCTCCAATGTTTGCAGAAAATATATTTCATGGATCTGCAGTTTATCTTGTGCTAAGATATTAGCATGAATTGAGAGCTGAGGAGGGGAAAATCTCAGCAACAGGCAGGCAAGCAGTAATTACGAATAGGAAACCACATAAATGAGGACATGGAGGTTGCAGAGGAAGTAGGGAGATTAGGTTATGCTACTGCTGAATGGGCATTTCAGTAATAACTGGGCTGGGTGTCTGTCTCATGATTACAACTCTGTTGCATGTTTTCAGGTAGAGGCTCAATTAATTCTAGAAATAAGAAACCACAGTTTGGCTTGCTTGGATGAGATACTTAATTACTCATTTGCTTCTGATTCCTCACACTGTCTTGTAAGAAAGCCAGAAATGACTATATCTGAAATCAGTAGTGGGGCTCACAGTGCTAGGTTACTAGGCTTCACTGGTTGTTTTCCAAATGCAATTCAAGGTTCAGGTTTTCATTTTTAAAGCTTTACATGGCATAGGATCAGGTTATTTGCAAGACTGCCTCTCCACAAGGTCATCTGCCCATCCCATTAGGTCAAATAGGATGAGTATACTCAAAGTCTCTCTCCCTGAATGTTGCCATCTGATGAGGCCTTCGAGGTGCACCTTCTCTGTGGCACCCCAACCCTTTGGAATAGCTTCTCACCTGAGATTAGAGGGCTCCCAACTTTTAGTCTACTGAAAGACCATAAAGACTTGGCTCTTCTTCCCCAAGCATTGGGCTAGAATAGAATTGAATCAGGAGATTAGTAATTTAGTTGTTCTGGCACTGCTTGGAAAAAGTAGTTGTGTTTTTATTTTATTTGTTGTTGTTGTTATTAGGAATGGCCTAGGAGCACTATGTGAGATAGGTGGCCATATAAGTTCTTTAAATAACTAAATACATACATTTCAGCAGAACTGAATGTAGATGTCACTTCATTTGCCTGAAATTCATTTTTCTACTCCTTATGACAATCCATCTGTGCCAAGGACAGCCCAACTCATATAACCTTCTTTAAGCCTGAGCCATGCCCTCAATATGGTAAATTCAGTTCAGTGGCTTATGAACTCAGATTTCAAGTTCAGATCTAATCAGTTTGTTAATATGCTACTATATAACCATGATTCTCTGGTGCCATTGGATATCCTCTGGCAAATCCAGCTACCTGGAGAACCTAAATCCCATAGCAGCAACCATCTGCAGATGACCAGATGTAGAATCAATGGTACAGCAAACAAATGATGCACATCATCATCCCCAAATTCCATTATAGTTATCCACTGTAAGCATAAAAAGCTCCATTCTGGACAATTTAGGAATTTTCTATTTAACATAAAGCTGTTACATCCTTGAGTTTCTTTTAACAAGATTTATTGAAAATAATAGGATGAAGTTACAGAAGTCTCAGGAATTGAACAGATTTCAATTTTAGAACCTAATTTACAGCTCACTTAAAATTACCCTCTGAACTTTAGTGGTATTTTTTTTATCTAATTACAAGTAATACTTCATTCTTTTTAGTCATTTCCCTTCCTCACTTTTTTCTATAAGGCTTTCTGATTAGGAACCAGATCTAATATTAACTTCATGGATCCTCAAATGTTTGCTATAGAATTTGTACTATATTTGATGTATTAAAATTAATGTACTGCTTTTTTAAAATTTTCAGGTTATGTTTGTATTTGATGTTTTTACAAATGAATAACAGATAATAGAATGTAATAGGTACCTTCTTAATTAATTATTCTTTTACTTTTGTGTCATTTTAACCATCCTTGGGTTCAGAAGTGAGTAGACATCTTCAATCTACTCCTTTCTAGATATCTTGTATTGCTATTCCTATTAGCTCCATGGTTCTAGAGAGGCCCAGGTTAAGAAGGACTACAACAGGAGTCTTCAAACTTGACAGCTTTAAGACTTGTGGACTTCAACTCCCAGAATTCCTCCTCCAGTCATGT
>JANHJO010006306.1:10780-25798 GCA_032468235.1 Pseudoxyrhopus heterurus | reverse complement strand
AAAAAAGAGAGAAAGACTTCTTGACTCTATGCAAGTAAGCAGTCTAATCCTTTCACACATGTTTGCCTAAGGAAAACAAAAGGATCAAAAACATGAAAGCATGCCTAAAGAAAGCAAAAGGGTCAAAAACATGAAAGTTTCTCTTGCATCAGTCAGCTGTTATAAGGTAGCCAAATTGATGCTTCTTCATTATATAGGATAAAATGTGCTTGTAGCACATAATTAACATGCAGCTTCGAAGAGACTAATTATTTCCCCATTTCCAAAGGGAGAACTGCCACATTAATTCAAGACACAAAATGTAGCATTTTAATTACATCCTATTTAGCCATGTCTATTATCAGTTCTTCATATATGATAATCAGAATGTTCCAAATAGTGCAGAACCTTGTCACTCTCTGAGTTGTCTTTCTGAATAGTAATTCCCATCTGGAGGCTAAATTTGTTAATTTTCAGAAATAGGGTTAAAAGGAATTAAAGCAAGAAAAAATAACAAAGAAAGCCAAAGAGACAATGAAGGGGGATGGTAGTTTGCTATGTTCTCAGAAATGACATTATCAATATCTAAATAGACAAAAAGAATCACCTTATGATTCTTTTTGATACATTATAATTTAATCTTTATTCCATTCTTCTATCAAGCAATTCAGAATAGCAATCTATGTAACCTCTTTCTTATCTTGAAGAAATGTAGGATTTTAGCAAAAGATCCAGTGTCAAACAGTAAGCTTACTAGCTAAGCAGAGATTTGAACTCAAGTTCCCCAATTCTAGTCAAGCATAGAAGTGATTAAAAGTCCTGTAAAAAACCTTTCAAGATTTATATTACACATTATTTCAGTTTAGTCTACTCCAACCATGACTAAACCTGGATATAATCCAATAGATAACTTCTAGTCAATGTGTGATGGTTAAACTGGTTAGGAGCTCAACCATCCATGCTAGTCCCACCTGCATATTTTGATGCCTCTCCTAAATGGAAATCTGCATAACATCCTTCAAAGGAGAAAATGTGACCTTAAAGACAAAAGAAACAGGGGATCACAACCTCATATTCAGTTTAGCCTTTGGGCATTTACTAAAATATGTGAAAAGGTCAAATGTTTCGTACATTTCATCATCCATTTTTTTAGATTGAATTTTTTTTTATTAAACAACACATTACACTTGTCAGCTTTTGTATCATCTACAAGAACAAGATTACTTCAAGAGATGTACAATATACGATTTCTAACATAAACACATTAATTCAAAGTGTTCACCTTAAGAAAACCCAGGTGAAATGTCACAGATGGGAGAAATCGACTCTAGTCAAAGATTGCATTAAGCAATAATGTGGATTCTGTTTGGCTTGATATGGTTGTAATATATAAACCATGGATTATATTATGAGCATTAGCATTATGATGCCAACTGATTAAACAGAACCTAGTTATCAAAATGGTTAGCCTGAGTTGTACAAAGGACTGGCTATCATATACAAAGGGTACATGGGTCAGCTTTTCAAATTTGAGTTTAGCAATGCACATGGGAAATGTACTGATCTTAATTTTCACTCTTGCTAGCTCAGCATGATTTAATATATTTCATTTTAATTCTGGCTTGTTGAACAAGCTACAGGAACTGGTGAATAATGTTAAGCCCTAAACGATAAACCACAATAGTTAGGGTCACATTTTATAATGAGCAAAAAATCAAAGTGCCATCTGAATCGAGCCATTGGTTGCATATGTTTGTTGCTACTCTGGAAACTCCACTAGGAGCCAAGTCCGGTTGAGATACTGTATAGCCAGAACTCAGGTCTCACTCTGCTGTTCAGAACAACCCACCTATTTTCCTTTAAACAACAGTTCTATGAGGTGTTCTCCTTCACAGAAGAAGATCATAGGTGAGAAATATTATTTTGCCTAAGGCTATCCAAGAATTCAGGGCAGAGCTGAACTGTAAGATATAATCAGAGCCTTATACCAAATTTTATATACCTAAATACAAATGCCATGTGCTTTACTGCTTCGAAAAGGAATTACTTTTCATTAGAAAGCAAAGCATCGTATTGAATTGCATGCAGAGAAAAAAAAATGAAATCGGCACCCATAATTATAGTTACATTTTGAGCAAGCATTAAGCCTGAAAAAGAAGGCTGCATATAATACCTTCATGCTTACTTTTGAATCAATGGTTGCAATTCTCATCAGCTGAGATGTGTATGATACAAGATTTAACATTTTAAGTAGCAAACAACATGCATCATGTGTTAATTCTATTGCTATGGCAACATTTGCTATATGCTTGATAAATGCAGTAAAATTGTACATATTATATCAATACAAGCAATTGCGTGGCTGAAGGGGGGGGGAAAGTAGAAAAATAATAGATTTATGTTTTGAATGGCCTTTCTAATACATCCCCATAACTAATGATATGTTTTCATATTATGACCAAGCACAAACTAGGAATAGCTTTTTCATCTATCTTTTGATTTCACCCTGTGCATGGCTTGGGGCAAAATGAAAAGTGAATCAGCAAGTCCAAGTAGAATTAATATTTTTCCTATAAAATGAGTTCTGAAAACATGGCTGTCCTTGTCCTTTGCAAGACTCTATAGCTTCACAGCATATGAATGAACAATTAATGAAAATTAACTAAGAACCCCATTTCCTTTGCAATTATCAAATTGAGGTGGCAAATGATTTAATAACAAAGAGTTACTGCCGAAGATGTAAGGCTACCTCTTTGAAGCTTGGGAACAGAGGCTTTTTTATCTGTGCTGACATTTTAGGTTATTCTTCAACAACTTGGTTCCTTCCAGATTGCTGGTTAAAATCTGGGAATCCTGGAAGCTACAAAGCATTACATCCTGCAGTGTTTGCATTACTCCCATATTGGTTCTGCATTCATGTGATCCCACAACACTCCATATATTTAGCAATATAGCTAGTTTATTTATTTATTTATCAAATTTATATAACTGCCCATCTCACCAAAAACATTTTTCTGTTCTAGAAATATTGCAGAACTTGGACTGTTCTCTCGGTAGTAAAAATTCTTGCCTCATTGCCTCTCTCAATTCCTAGATTTTTCTTCCTTGTATGTCACAGCTTTGTGCTATTGTTTCTCTGCTGTTTTAATAAACTGAGCAGAGGATTGGGAATTTAGCAGTTTTGCACTGAACCCTGTTTGCAAATGGTTTAAAGGCCAAACAAAATGAGCTGTAGATTAAAGGGCACTAACTGGATACCATTGTTTGCTCTGTCTTATTTGGTCAGCTGGAGAATACACAGGTCTCCTCATGTGGCTCATTTGTATTTTCAGCTCAGCAGCAGTGAGTTCAGTCTCAAACTGTTCCTGATGTTTTGAGGAGTGAGAGGAGCAGTGGCATACTAATACGCTCTGCTCCTTCTCAAAGTACTGGTATATTTATTTTTGCCCATGTAAAAATGCTCTGCCTGAAATATATCCAATACGTTGTTTTGAAAAAGCAACCCTAGAAATAATCCTGACTGAAAGTTAATTTATTCATAAAGTAAAATCAATCTTCCCCATGTATAAGTATGCATACCTGCATGCATAAATGTGTCTGTTTCAGTGACAGAACTGCAGTAGCAATATGGAAGATACCAACCATACTAGAAATGCATGAACTATATTCTTCTTTGGTGTTTCTATTAAAATGTAAAACAGTATACTTACATTTTTAAATAATATTTAGAAATATTAATATTTCATATTTTGTAGATTTTTGCAGGACGATTTGTCCAGATAGTGCTAACATAGGAAAAGTGTGTAAAGTCAAATGATGTTTATGGTTAGGTGGCTTAGGCTGAAGTGATCCAGTTTGACTTTTGATAGACATACTACTCTGCCCAAATTCTTTGTCAGGCAAATCACAGAATAAGGAAAAGACTTGAAAAATAATCAGATCATCTCTTGACCCACTAACAACTTCCTTAACAAGTGGGTAATAAGTAAAAATATTTTTTAAGAAAACAATCTGCTTGCATCCTCCTGAAGTTCTTCTTTAATATTTAGTCTAAATTTCCTTTCTTGTAATTTGAATTTGATAATTCAGTCCAAACCTATAGACAATTTGCTTATTATCTATGCATGAAACCTCGACTAATCATATTGCCTTTAAGAAATAACATTAAACTCTAATATTGGTTTCCCTGTAGTAATTGGTTTCTAAACCCTTCATTGCCATTGTCACTCTGTTTTAGCCATGCTTCAGTTTGTTATATCCTTGTTAAGTGGAGGTGCACAGAATTGACCACATCATTCCAGATGGTCTGACCAAAACAGAATAGAATAGTACCATTATGTCTGATGAGTTAATCTCTAAACATTCTGGTTCAGTCTAGAATTTCATTAGTCTTTTTAACATTGTATAATTGATATGCTTAGTTAGTGGTTAATTATTATGCTGTCTTCATGGCATTGCTGCCAAATCAGGACCCACATATCCAGATTTTCTTACCTAAAAGTGAAAACTTTATATTTATTTCTGCTAAATGTTTTTAGAGTAGTTTGGCACAGTTATTGAGTCCCTGAAGATCATCTTCAATCCTTCAGTTTTTGTCTTCTAATAATGCTTAATTTTTAATTTTATCTGTTTCTTATGATGGTCTAAGATTACCAAGATACATCTTTTTATGGCAGTTCCTTCTTCTGCAGAATTTGAAGAGTGTTATTGTCAATCCCTTGAAGTAAATATCCTGCTCTTTAATGAAAGGTGGACAAGCAATAGTCTTGGATGACTACTGAGAATAATTTGAAGGTATGTTTCTATTATAGATTTATCTTCTAGTTTTTAGGATTTTTCTGACAGCATTGTTGGCAAGGGTGGGAATGTGGAGCTATGTTAGTCTCTTGTGAGTTCATCTTTATGTTAAATAGAAAATTCCTAAATTGTCCAGAATGGGGCTTTTTATGCTTACAGTGGATAACTGTGATGGAATTTGGGGATGATGATGTGCATCATTTGTTTGCTGTACCATTGATTCTATATCTGGTCATCTGCAGATGGTTGCTGCTATGGGATTTAGGTTCTCCAGGTAGCTGGATTTGCCAGAGGATATTTCCTTATGCATGCTAATGTTGTCTCTGGTATGGCCCAGGATTTCATGGCCTCCATATCAATTATGGTCCTTCCTTAGTTAATATCAGTATGCCAGGACATGTATACTGGATCTGGTATTTGCTGCTTATTTTAGAGAATGATCTGAAGGTAGAGGAATGTACTTTTACTATTTAATCAGAACATGATTTGATAGAATTACATTCTTTGGAATGACAAAACTCTGAAGTAGCGAGGACCAATTAACATGAACTGCTCAGATTGATTTGTATCAATTCCTGAATCTGAGGATTATGTAGACAATATGATATCTTATTCAATTAAGACTGTTTTGTATTACCAAAATTCAAAGATTAGATGCATTGTACATCCATTGGTGGTGGATGGTATGCTTTGCCAATCTGTAAAACAAATATTGTTTCTTGAGGACACCGAACAAGCAAACACTTGTGTGAAAAGAAATCTGGCAACCACTTGGCCTCAATCTTGAGAATATTTGAAAAGGTTTTTGTGAGGATTTTTTTAAACATTATTATTTACACTATAACTCAAGGTTTTCTTGATATCTCATTATATTGGACCCCAAATTTTTCAGATTACCGTAATCTATATATAGAATATGGAAATACTGGTACTATATTATAAATATACAGCTACACATGAATTAAGTGTACATTAATTTAACCCAATATTTTTTCTTCTGGTTGGTCCAAGTTCTTTATCTGTATTTTGAATATCTGTATGACTAAAATACCACCTGTATTTAATTTTATGCAGGATAGGAGTGATTCAGGAAATTTAGCTATATGTCTCCTTCTATTAGAAACATAATTAAAAGAGAGTAGTGTAAATTGTGTAGTTCCTTAGTATGAGCTAGTTCTGACTGTATGGAAATTTTTTTATCCTTGGCTCCATTCATCTGCTGAACCTTTATAACAAGATCATGAGAGAAAGCTTGGGAAAAATAGCCTTCACTATGCTGAAAATTAGAAGATTCCTCTTTGTAATCTTTTTTTAATATGGTGAACCATTCACATGCATCCATTTATCATGTGGAATCTCTGATTTTTGCTGTGCCATTGAACTCCTCATAACAAGTTGCCTATGGCTGTGTATGAATGATTCTCCAAATAGAACAGCCCCCATGTGATTGCATGTTCAGATGAATTGGCGTTTTGTCTTTTTAGACTATGGTTGTGTTATTTCCGGAGGGCTGTCAGAAGCCATGAAAACTTCTTGGAAATCTACTTTTTTGTGTTGGTGAGGCAGGGCTTGGTGAGAGGAAATTCTCAATATTTTCTTGCAATGCTTTCTTACACTATATTCTTCAGAAAATAACAAAAAGCCCCAACTGGTTTAAAAGAATGGATTCTAACAACAAGCTTAGAAAACTCATTCCTGGGATTTTCAGCTACCCTAGTTATGAAATTTAGGGTGGAACTAAAAAAAAGTGTCAGACCTTTCAGTTCTCTTCTCCTCCCTTCTTAGTTGTGACTCATCCCTTCAAAAAGTACAGTATTGACTTAAGCATTAATCCAACTCTTTAGATCTACTAACAGTACTACTGTATGAGGATAATACCAAGATTTTTCACTCAGCATGACACCTAAGAAGTAATGCACAGAATTACCACATTGATATTCAGTGAGAATCCTAGCAACAGTATATACTATTTATTTATTGCTGTGTTATTTTATAGCTGCCTAGAATCACTCCAAACAGCAAGATGGGCAGTATAGAGTCACTGGATAGGGATGGGCAGCATATACATTTAATTAAATATACAGTATGTATATGTTTGTGTATGTGTATGCATATATATACAGTACATGTATAAAATGTTTGTACATATAAACACACAAAGATATTAAATAAACAAATAGCCAAATTGAAAAATCATCATGGCCTATATCTATTGTTTTACTTCTCTGATAAATCAGTACAAAGTTAATCCAAAGACAGAATGCAGATATCCATAATTAGTTTTCTTTCATTTTATCTTACACATCAATACATTTCTCATCATGTCCATATATAAGGTGAATCATGATAGATCAATAAGCCTATTACATGACTCGGAGAGTAGGCAGTAATGGTTTTGTATTCTGTGTGTATACATGCAGATTAAGTCCTAGGAAAATGAAGCATATACATGAAAGTCAAATGTATTTAATCATTTACAGCCCCATTAAAGTAAGACAACTAATAACAGTAACCCCCATTGGTGGAATTGATATCTGGGATACAAAAATCTGAGCAACCACTAAAATTCCAGCCTTCAATTATTCATCTTCTTTTTTGTAGCTGAAAGTACTGTTACCAAAATTTAACTTTTCTGAAAAATACAATACCATATGGTGACAGGAATCATTAGAGCAGGAAAGGATATACAGCAAATATTCCTTTCCCATGTGCCGTCATTTATATTGGGATTATTTCCCCTTTCCCACAGAATTACCACCCCTTTTTTCCTTGTATCATAAATATTTCAGGGGGGGAAATATCTGACCCATTTGGTTGAAGCCTCCAGCTTGGAATCTATACTGATGCTATGTGTATTAATTAGCAAAACATATTGTTCAGAGGTTAGTCACATTCTTATTTTTTTTTTAAAGCCAAAATGCTTTTTTATAACCATATGAATTGGATTAGCATTCCAGATATTACTGATCTGCAATTCCCAGTATCCTTCACCATTGGGATATATTGTATAGAGCTGCTGGGAACTGGGGCTCTTCCATATCTGCTGCCTATCTTGCCTAGTTGCCTCTAGATGAGATGGGCAGCATATAAACCAAATAAAATAAAATATTGGGACTGCCACAGGTTCTCCACTTCTGACCAGAGATTTTCTTACCAACGTAATAAAGGAAATAATAGTTTTTTAGATTCCCATCCCCCCTTGGTAATTTTACTACTTTTCTGTACAATGTAGATTTTTTCTGTCTTGCTATATATCTTTGCCAATTGCAAAATGGTGGAGCTGAACAGAGCAAAAGTATATGCCAGTTATGAAGTTGAGCTATATCATCATGGGTGAAGTGAAGTCATTGCTATTCACCACCACAGGTTGTTCTTTGAGCAGTTTCTGCCCCCCTACTCTCTGTTACACACGCACACACTGCACAGCTCACCTGAATGAATCACCTCATTCTTTTGCTTCTCCACTTCCTGTTTTATTCACAATTGGCATGCTCCGCTCAATTATTTTATACATTCAGATGTCCCTGCCTATCCATTTATTTCCCTGTGTTTTTCCACATCACATTAGCTTATTATTCCGATTCTTAATTTGGAACAGTATAAAAATGAACTTTAGGCAAACCAGTTCAAAATGCACTAAAACATGATATGGGCTGTATTGAATATTTGCAGCTGTGTTCACAGCTATAAGCACTTATGGGCCTTTCCTATTTAACCATCTTTGACTGGGCATGAAAGCTGCTAACCTCCCTGTCTATCTGCCTTTATTGCATCTGTTAACACTGTAGAAGAGCCATGTTAGTCTACGGTAGCCAAAAATCATTCAGTTGGCAGCAGCATTTTTTTCTATCTAACGAATTTTATTAATTTGGTATTAGTTAGAAAAAACTCCTAATTTAAAGAATCTGCTGTGGTTCAATGTCCAATGGTACTGTCCAAATTATGTTAGGCTAAAGAGTTGTTTAAGCCTTTGGTTTTTCTGCCTCTGCCTCCTTGGACATCACCTGCCAATTGCAAAACATCCAACAGTCATTGCAGTGGTACAGGAATGGATGGCTGAGTTTCTGTGACCTTTCTTTAGATAAATAAAGCTTATATGACCATGTTCATGAAAAGAGCTAAGTGACATAGTCATAGTTACACAAAAGAACAACTATCAACTCCATATCAACTCCTTCCATTCTGGTTGGAGTGAGTGGTCCATATGAATATCAAACTTTGGCTCTGAATGAAACTTTTCACTGCTGGTGAAACAAGTTGATCTCACTTACTCTTTTAGTGGAATAGGTGAGGGAGGCTACAGTTTACCCCAATGCAGCCAAGAGTGAGGTTAACTCCAAATTGAAGCCAGGCCAGGTTATGTGCTACTACTTTCTTTCCTTGTTCTACAGTTAATTATTAACATGTTCACTCACTCACTCACCTACCTACCCACTCTTTCCTGCCTGACTTTTCTGTTTTATTCCAGTTCCTTCCTTTCCTCTCCTTCCTCTCTTCACCATCATAAAAATGAAAAAAGCTAACACAATTATACACTCACATACACATATACTGAAATAAAAGACTTATTGAAGCAAATGGTTCTCTTCCTAAATTTCCAGGACTTCCCCAGCTTCTTGGAGATTCCCACCATTAATCAAAAACTGCTGGGGTTGAGGGAAATCCAGCCTCTCTATTTGAATTTCTATTCTCATTTTTTCTCCAAAGAAACATCTTGATTTTTCTATTAGAGGGAGGCACAATAAAAATTTAATCCTGGATCTTATGTTCATGGCAGAACAATCTCATTGTGGGTGTATGGATTATGACAATCAGTCTGCAGCATGGCATGAAGGATACATTGACATGTGTTGTCATTTTGAATTGGCATTCACTACATGAAATGACATTTCCCTATTCAAACATCAACCAGATACAAGAATAAGCCACTTTCCTAAACCTCTAATAACATCCCAATGATGAAACTACACTGTCTGATAAGCTCTGAGGACTACAACTCTAAGTGCTGAAAACATTTGAGGATGAACTATTGCTTCTGATGGCTTTAGTAAGGATGTGAATAATTAAGGGCATGAATAATCCCAGGAATTATATCTGCAATCTGTTGGGTGGCAATGGTTACCAACCTAACCTTTTCTATAGCATAGACTGTCAGGAAATTGCTGCTCCATTTTATGTTGTAAAATGGCTGCCAAGGGACATGAACCCAAAATGGCCG
Organism: Pseudoxyrhopus heterurus; assembly: GCA_032468235.1. Lineage (NCBI taxonomy): Eukaryota > Metazoa > Chordata > Lepidosauria > Squamata > Pseudoxyrhopus > Pseudoxyrhopus heterurus. The sequence continues at coordinate 15,804 of JANHJO010006306.1, read as the reverse complement.
ACCACTGCCAAAGTGGCAGTTGGTGGCAGGTGCAAACTATTCAACTATACACCAATCTAGTAAACAACTTTGGAGGCGCGGCCTCGACCGAAGAGGATATAAAAGGGGGAGCCCCAACCCCTTGGGCTCTTTGCAGGAAAATACAAGGATAAAACCAGGATAAAGCCAGGATATAACCAGAGCAGGATTGGCAGCATAGGATTGATCAGGACAGATCAGGATTGACCAGGATTGGTCAGGGTTGATCAGGGCTCTACGGTATAGAGCAGGAGATAACCAGGTAGCTACTGAGGTAGTGATCCGTGGTGATTGTATTACTGAGGCAATTGATAGTTAGTGATATATATATATATATAATCGTACAGACTTTATTTTTTAAATTAATGTATAGTATTTTTTATTCTGTGTAAATAAATCTTTACACAATTTTTACTTACAAGTTCCTGGAGTCATATTCTTTTTATCAGGTGTCTTTCCAAAGTCCTTCAACCTCTTAAGTTTTTGATATTATTTTTCTGACATAGACTTACTGACATCTCTCTGTGCTAAAATTCTTTTTCATAGACAAATTTGGAAAGAAACACCTGCCATTCTAAATTAGTAGTGCTGATACAATGCATCCCTCGCACAAGTTCAGAGATGACACAGACCTGAAGTAGGATGCACACATATAAATTTTTCATTAAATGTATTATTGTATTGTGTATCAAAAGAAAATCACTTTCTAACTTACAGTATCTCTATCCTGACTCTACAGTTTCTATAGGCTGTTTTATTGTGTAGGCCCCTTTAGTCATCCCTATTCTGACTTCTATTTTCTTATTTTTTTGTAACTTCCCAAGTTCTAACTACCTGATGTTTATATTTTACTTTTTATCTACAACTTTCTAATGCTCTTAACCTATTGATTTTTATATCAGCTTTAGCTCTTATCTATCCTGAGCTCATCCTAGACATTACTACCAACTGTTCCTAATGCCTTTACTAATGAATTGGTCTCTGCTGTCATCTGACTTATCTAGATAAGACTAATATGAGATTGGAACTGCTGCTATGTTTGATTGATCTTGCCACCAGTATCATCTAAATCTGATGCTTGCTTCATGAAATTCTGGCTTCTCTGACTCTGTAATGATAGTCCTTTCAGTGTTGATCTCTTGGTCCCTTGGTGCATTTGAATCACTCTGGTTTGACCCTTTCTTTGGCCCACTTCCTTCTGTCTTAAGTTGCCACTGAACTTCTTACAAGGCATCTCTCACCATTACTCTTGACCCTGCTGCTGACTCTGTTGACCGGTGTTGCGTCTTTCTCCTTTTATTTGGTATAGTTGCCAGAGAGGCTGGTTTCTGATGGTATGGTTGGTTGGTGCCTCTGAAATATTGTGGCTACAGAACAATGAGCCCAGCTTTTAGGCTCTTCAATTAAGACTCCATAATTTTCTTCATCCTAGCACCCTGGTACTCTAAAGCAGAGGAAAGTAATCACCTTCTCCTCCCTTTCTTCTTCTTGCTTGATCCCTTCTCTATGGATACAGCCATCACTTCTAGGTTCTGCTTCTCTTTGGCAATCACAGAACATATTTGGTTTTGTCTTGGCAGCTACTATTTCTCCTTTCCCCAGCTTTGAGATGGACTTTCTGCAGCCACATTCCTCTGGAATCTCCTCTCTGCCAAGGCCTTTGTCTCCTCTTCTCCTCTGCTACAAAACAATTCTCCAACAGCCCTTAGGAGATCCAAATGCGCACACCACATGCTGTGTATGTAGACTCCTTTTTTTTCTAGAATGGCTTTGGACTTCCTTTTTCTCTTTCTTTGCTTTATGTTTTAAAGGAAATGACTCCCTTTTCTTCTAGGTAGAGTATATCCTGAGCATTCAGAAGAAGAAAAAAGTAAGGTGAAACAACTTACTACTTTCTGTTTCCACAGCCAATGTCTCATAATCCTACTACTTTAGAATATTACTCCTGGTTTACTTTTACTCCCATTATTGCACAAGAACAATTAGTTGATAGAGCTTCTGTTAAAAAGAATAAACCTTGTTGATACTGTAGTTTCATAATTTAAAACAAACTTATATGGCATCATTAATAGGCCATAGAGGCCAGGAGAAGTCTGGATCAGCCACAAAAATTAGGATGTGTCTATGGATTGTGGAGGATGCTATTCTATAATTAATGGTTAAAAAAAAGTTATATCTGTCAGCGAGTCAGATCTGGAGATGGAATGATTTTTCCATCCAGTGCAGGCAGTCAGTGTCCTAAACTCACCCTAAAGACAAGGTTCTGTTCAGGCATTTCTTATCTCCAGATAATTAATATTAGGTGGAGAGAAGCAAGAACAAATATGTTGACATTACTTCCCCCACTTTGGCTGTCCAAATGTTTCTCCATGATAGTTAGCCACAGTTACCACACTACCCTTTGTTGTCCTCCTACTCATGGAAGTTGATAATCAGTATAGATATACATGGGAACAGGATTGTCATTTTATCTCCCTATGAGAAAGATTGTATTGCTATTTTGAACAAAGATCTTTTCCAAATTGGGATGGAAAATATTGATTGGTCCAAGGGAGACCTACACACTAATTTCTTCTGTGGTGTTCCCTAATTATCTAACAGATTTTACTCTCCCCCTTCCTGTGTGTGTGTACATATCCATATATACATTCATATTAAAATTCTACACATAAATAGAAAAGCACATACACATATATTGAAACATAAACCTGCAAATACAAAACTCTTTTTTACTGTGTTTACTGAGAAATTGGGTGATATATTGATATTTGTAATAAGGATTTGAATCTGCATTTGAATGGAGATATTTGTTCTCTCTAGCATTAACACCCATTCTCTTTTCTCAGGATTGTGGGAATATGAATCTTTTGACACCTGGTTAAAATCTTTTTGATCTTTCCTACTTCACACAGACTACCAAAGTAGACATCTAATGATGCCGTCTTTTCTTATTATCCTGAAAGGAACTATTTAATTAGAATTTCTAACAAAGAGTTTGCCTAAATAAATGTGAGGAAATAGAAGCATTTTATCACATTACTTTCCAGAGGAATTAAGTAACTTCAGATACATGACAGAAATGTCAGAATTTAACCTTCATGAATTTAAACTGCCTGATCCATATTAATTTCAATCCATTCTGTCTCAAGTATATTATAGAGATGGAAAAAGTCAAACGATTTGAAAACAGACTATTAAAGTTTGGGGTTTCACTCTTTTTTAAAACATGTAAATAATTAAGAAATGGTATAATTAAAGATCAACAAAGATTTATAATTTTTTGCCTGATAGTTAGAGACAATCATTTTTCTCACTTTTCATAATTATCACATGGTGTTCATCCATGGAAACTGATAATAGATTTAGGACAATATATTGCTTCGCCAAATGTTTTTAATTATGTATCTTATTGTCACAAAGTGGGATAATTTCAGATATAGTGTGGCAATGAGTATTAGCAAAAACAATGATGCAGAATAGGATTAAAGGCAGAGAGTTGACCACTATAGGTCAATCTGTGTCCTCCAGAGATGTTGGTCCTATAAGTCCTAGAGTCCTCAACCAGTACTACTAAAGCATATTTCAGATAGCAGAGAAGCCAAAATGGGGTTGCAAACGATCCTCTGTGGTATTCTGTTCCCTTTCACAAATCATCAGATTAAAGACTCCTTCCTTTCTAAGCACATAGAAATGAAACTGAACTGGGAGAAGAAATAAGGATAAAAATTCCCTTTAGTCATATTTGACATCTGGTGATTTCATGGGCATCCATGTAATTTTATTAGTAATAATGTGGAAATTATTTGCAATTGTCTTTTCCTGCCTATTTTTTCATTTCCCAAAACCAAGTTTATCCTATGGCTCTGATATTCCCTGGTGGTCTCCATGTTCTAATCCAGTCTGACCCTGCTTAACTTTTTGAAATCAGTCAAAGTCTGCTAGAGATTGCCATTTAGCTGAACAAGGCTGAGAGAAGGCTGCAGACCAATTATATAATCTTATAACTAAGAATAGCTGTGATGTCTCATAGTTGTGTGGAGTCCAAGTACTTCTAAACTTTCAAAGCCATAATATGGACAGGTTATGTCATTTTCCCATACCAAATCTTTTTGGTCAAAAGCCACCACCCACTCTCTGAGAAATCAGTGGGTATGTGCTGTAATCTCCATTCACACACCCACACTCACCAGTCTTTTGTTAAGACTGCAATAAACATCTCCCTGCAGACTCGTTAGCAGCTGAAGATGTTTCCATATGTTTCTCCCACCACAAGATAACATAAAGGGAAGCATATACATAGGAAATAAATCAGAAGACTTCACTTATTGCAACTATCACATAGTCGTAACTGGAATACAGTTCTTGTTTTTTCAGGAGGCAATAACTAAAAAGGAGTTGCTTCTGAAGAATGCTGTCATGTGATTCACAGACATCGCTGGAGTCTTCTCTCCAGTTATGAGGATGGCTCAAGTTTAGGAACTAGGCTAACCTAATGTTATGTCATCATCAAAATAAATTTAGGAATCAAAAATTGATGCCAGACAGGAAGACTTGTCTGGGACGCCCAGAAGCCATCTCAGACTTTGAACTGTAGTTATAGTAAAACTTTAATTGCTATGCAATTGTTTTTAGCTTTAGGGGAAAATGGAATTAATTACAAACATATAAAATCATTTTCAGAGCCTTGAAAGTAAGGTTGGTCCGGTGTAGCTCAGAATTTTTCAATACTGAGTTACTACAAATGAATAATGCAAGAGGAAAGGTACCTGATCCAATGTATTGTGCATATTCAGAGAGTCCAGTTCAACCATAGGTAGGCATCTAGTGTAAGCATAATCCTACTTTTTCAGCTAACAAAATACATATGGGGATAAATTACTTAGGAAACATGTGCCATTAGGGAGCTGCTATGGCTCAAGTGGTAAGATAACAGTACTACAGTACTGCAGATCAGCAGTTTGGCTGATCGAATCCCACCAGCTCCAAGGTTGACTCAGCCTTCCATC
>JANHJO010006304.1:14104-29121 GCA_032468235.1 Pseudoxyrhopus heterurus | reverse complement strand
GGTCCAAAGTACCAGAAGGCAAGATAAAAATAATGGATGGAAACTAACTAAGGAGAGAAGCAACCTAGAACTAATGAGACATTTCCTGACAGTAAGAACAATCAACCAGTGGAATGGCTTGCCTTGGAAGTAGTAGGTGCCCCATCAATGGAAGCTTTTAAGAAGAGACTGGACAGCCGTTTGTCTAAAATGATACAGGGTCTCCTGTTTCAGCAGGTGGTTGGACTAGAAGACCTCCAAGTTCCTTCCAATCTGCTATTCTGTATCTGAACCTGCAATGTTTTTAATTTGTATAGATGTTTTCATGGGAGTATGCATTATTGCAGTGGTCCCTAACCTTTTGAACACCAGAGACCAGTTCCGTGTAAAACAATTTTTCCATGGACTGGAGTGTGTGTGGCTTTGTGTGCTACCTAGATCATGCACATGTGCAGCTGAAACTTCACTCGCTTGCATGGCCCGGTTCTAATCCAAGGCCCGGGACTTAGGGACCCCTGCATTATTGGATTCAGTGGGACTTATTTCTGACTGGACACATATTGTTTTGCCTTTATAAAAAAAAATCAGATCGATGTATTTTTCTGAAAGAATTGTAGAAGATTGGAAGGGAGTTTGCAAATTGCCTAGTCCAAACCCTCTCCTAATGCAGGATTCCCCACAATGGTATGTATGTAGGAATGTTCTGGGGAAAGATCAAGGAATAGTCTGAGAAGAGATCACATAGCTCACAGCTACATAATGGGCACAGTAAGAGCTCAGAAGGGAGCCTCCCCCAACATCCTAGATTGTAAAGGAGATGGCATGTGATTTGTACCTTCATACTTGTAAGGTTAATGTCAGACTTCCCAAGCAGATCATATATGACCAGCTGAACTAATTCTAGTTGTAAGGTTTATTGTAAGGTAAAATTAAAAGAATCTTGAAAGCCTGAAAGTACACATTTTCTAAGTTATCATTTGTGTAGTAGTTTGTATCAATTGTTTTTTTTTATATTTCCATTTGTTGGTATCTGAGTTTTTTTCTACTATTCTACAGTTGTTTTGGGCATTTTCATTTTCACATTTTCCCCCAAATCTTTTCTAATTCTGCTTCCCTGGATATAATGCCTCCAAGCATTCCTCACAATTTTTTTTCCCTTCCAGGCCTTTTTTCACCCATAATTGCTTCCTCTGGATTGTTCCAGTTTGTCAGCATCCTTCCTGAAGTGTGGTACCTGAATTTTAGACTTAGACTGACAACACAAAATAAAGAGGAATGACTTTTTTTGCCATCCTGAATAAATATCTATCTCTAATCCATGATCTAATGAAAATGAATTTGTTTTTTTGCTGTACTGTAAGTTAATTTTCTTAGGTAGCAGAGACATCTGGTGGTGGATGTCTTAAATTATTTCCTGAAACTATAATTTTATGGTTCCTTTTTATTGCCTTTAAAAAAAAATATGTTAATATTATTAGTCTTTCACATCTTGAAATTTTCCAAATGACTTACTGACAAGCTGTGCATGCTAATTATCCAAGATTACAAACAGTATTTATTTATATTTCACTTTTTAATGTTTGTTATTGCTAAACCGTTTTCCTTTGTATTTTTAGAAAATGTAGTAAATGAAACACATTTTTTTAAAAATAATGACAATAAGGATTTCACTGATTTACAGAATAAATCAATAAATCAATAAATCAATAAATCAATATCCACCAATTGTTGAAGTTTCACTGTAATTTAAGTCAGGTTATTAAAGTATGTGGACAGATCCGTGTAGTTTTCTGGACAGCAATACAAGTGATTTGCCATTGCCTTCCTCTGAGAGATATTTATCCAGTGATCTATCTATCCATCCATCCATCTACGATAAATATATAACTTCCCATTCTGGTCACAAGCTCTGGGCCTTCCTGAAAATCTTTTCTCTGAACCTAACTGGGTGAAAATAATTGTCTCACATTATGCATACAATGCTAGCATTTTGCATCATTACAATGCCACATTTACAGTGGAAAAGAAAAAAAGAAAAATCCTTCTGGATAAGTTTCCTGGATAGAGCAAACCTATGTACATATTTATAAATAGGCGAATAAAAACTTTCTCCCATAGTATCTGCTTGCCCAATTTGATATAGCAAGGTTAGCAGGCTCTGAGTTCCTTTGATTAAAAAAATGTCATCTATTGGGACCTTGGAAATGTACCTTCTCTTGCAGCACTGAATGAAGTCCCCTCTGAGATTTTGGTGGCCCTTACTCTGCTGATATTTCAGAGGCCTTGAAGACCTGGCTCTTGACTTGGGCCTTTGACAAGGTTGGTTCAACCCACTTCTGGATAGCATGGGGTCACTTTTTTCCTTGCTTGATTTTTACCATTCTATTATTGTATTTTTCTTTGTGTTTTCAATCTGTGAACCACTCAAAGTTAGGCAATGTAAAAAAATAGATCAAAAATAAATAAATAATAAAAATAGGAGGTAAGAAATGAGTGCTGTATCATCTGTCCAAAACAGCATCTCTTAGAGATTAAATATGCCTGTAATGCGTTTTATGGAGCAGCTTAGGAAGTTGCACTCAGAATATTTTAGAAACCCCATGACAAATCCTATGAAATACTGGCTGAGTTCACAAGAGGTGTAAAACACAATGCTTTTAAAATTTATTCAATGTATACGGCCACCCATCTCACACACAGGACTTTGGACAGCTTATACAATTAAAACTAGTATTGTTTATTGAATAAATAAACACGGCATTATTGAAATTATACTTATTTATATTTCATGTTTCTACACTGCCTGTCTCCCTCAAGGAGGGGATCTGTTTAACTAAAATTTAGTTTAACGTGTATCAAACTCTCCCTACTGACAATACAGAGTATTTCCAGCAAAGCAAAAAATGCTTAATAGGATGGGTTATGTAGGGTACAGAAATAAATGATTACATACATTTCATATATGTGATGTTTCAGAAAGCCACAAATCACATAATAAAAGCCACTGATGTGCAATAAAAGCTTTATTTCATTAGACATGAGAAAAGACAGGCACCCTTAAAATATATCTCTTCTTTTGCAACCCAGATTCATTTTTTACTTAATATTTGCAACATTCAAGGACTTCAGAATACTGTTTTATTGTTTGATTGAGGGTCCCTTTTAAAGTGTAGTTTTTGTACATCAAAGGAAATGGCGTTGAAGTTTACTAAGCTTCAAAAGGAAGCATGGATACCAAAATACTGTTATCAAGTTTGACATTTAATAATTAGTTGTGGGAACAACTAATTCTCACAACACTGTTTTATGTCCTGGTTTGTTAAACTACCTAGTAGGGCTGTATTACTAGTATCCTTCTCATTTTCTCTATTTCCTATTTCCTTAGCTTCTTATGACTAAAACTTTGTTGTTTGCATCTATGATTTATGTTGCTTTTATTTAGTATCATATTATGATTTATGTTGATTGTTTATTTAGTATTTTATGACTATCAGTAAGTGTCATATCTCATGATTTATCTTGATTGAATTTTCTGATTATGATCATGATTTATCACTTGTTTGTATGTACAGAGAGCTTATACACCAGAGATAAATTCCTTGTGTGTCCAATCACACTTGGCCAATAAAGATTTCTATTCTATTAAAATATTAAAATAAAGCTTAAAGTTCAATGTAAAAACAATACAGCAACTTAAAAAAACCCCAATGTGAATATAAGAGGTTGGTGTGTCAACCATTGTTTACAAACCATGACCGAGTTCACATGTGAAAACCAAAACCATGCAAACTGAATTAATTGCTTAGTCCGTTGTGTGAATTTTGTGGATTAAACCTATATTCAGTCATCTGTTGCAGAGAGCAACTAGTGTATTTTGTTGCCTCCCGTTGCCTCAAATATTGATTCAGGTTCTCAGTTTAAGCCCAGGATTGCCACTCCCATCCTCTCAAGCTGGCTAGTGAAAAACCTTGCTGTACTTAGGTGAGGAGAATTGTAGTCAGCTATATCTAAAAGTCATCCAGGTGAGTCGTGTGATGGGGAAGTGCTTCGATGGATCATTGGCAGGAATAATAAAACTGGCAGGAATAGCCAACACTCCAGAAAACAAACTCAGGATCTAAAAAGATCTTGGCAAACTTGAACAACGGGGCCCTATCCAGCAAAATGAATTTTAATATGGAGAAAGGTATAAGTACAGGCAGGAAAAATCAAAGGTATAAGTACAGATTAAATGAGACCTTGCTCAAAAACAGTAATTGTGAGAAGGACCTTGAAGTCCTAGTGGATGATCACTTGAATATGAGCCAGCAGCATGCAGCAGCAGTCAAAAAAGCTAATACAATCCTGGGTTGTATAAACAGAGGCATAGAATCAAGATCATGTTAAGCATTACTTTACAAAACCCTATGTAAGACCACACCTGGAATACTGCAACCAGTTTTGGTCACCATACTATAAAAAAGATGTTGAGACTTTGGAAGAAGTTCAGAGGGCAGCTAAGATGATCAAAGGCTTGGAGACTAAAACATGAAGAAGGGCTGTAGGATTTGGGCTTAGATAGTCTAAAGAAAAGAAGAATTAGGAGTGACATGATAGCAGTATTCCAGTATTTGAGGGGCTGCCACAAAGAAGAGAGGGTCAGATTATTCTCCAAAGCACCAGAGGGCAGGACAAGAAATAATGGTTGGAAACTAATCAAAGAGAGAAGCAACCTGGAATTAAGGAGAAATTTCCTAACTGTGAGGACAATTAACCAGTGGAACCAGCTTGCCTCCAGAAATCATGGGTGTTTCATCACTGAAGATTTTTAAGAAGAGATTGGTCAGTCACTTGTCTGAGATGGTATAGGTTCTTCTGCTTGAGCAGGGGGCTAGACTAGAAGACCTCCAAGGTCTATTCTATTCTATTTTCTATTATTTCTATTCTATTCTATTCTATTCTATTCTATTATTATCCTATTCTATCCCATTCCCCATCCCATCCCATCCCATCCTATTCTTATTAATAGGGAAAGTCAAGGGCGGGAACGGAGCGAAGTAATCATTCCAGAGTCCGCGAGAAATCCTCGGAATCTCTTGAGCGCGCGGTGAGGGACTGTGGATGTGTGAGAATTTGTGCAACTACATTATAGTCCATTATAGTCGTGAGGACATTTAGCTGGAACTGTATGAAGTGGGGGGGGAAAGGCATAGTCTCCCCTCAAAGAGACAAAGAAACAGCACCGCACGCCGTTGACAATTGAAAACCGTTACTCGCCCCCAGACTAGTCGCCATCTGATTGGCCGAACCGGCTCCGAAGGCGGGGAAAGCGAGTGGAGGCGAAGGTACAAAGTGCCGCTTCCCCCACCCCCCACCCCCACTTTTAGTCTCTTATCTCCCTCGTAATTGGGTCCGGTTAGACTCGGGAACCAGCGTTTGGTACAAACACGCTTCGCTCTGCGTTGATTGGCTGAGGGAAGAAGTGGCGCCCCTCGACGTTCTTGCCGGCTCCCGCGGATGGCGGCGGAGCTTGTGAGGGAAGCTTGAATGAGGGTTCCAGTACTTTTTCACGCGCTGCCTCGCGTGCTCTTCCGCGGTGGTAATACCATTCCTTAGCAGGGTTTCGTCATGAATAAGGGCCGATTGTCTTCTAACCGCCTCAGGAATAAGAAACGACGAGAGGGCGGAGATATCCGAAGGGGATGGTCAGAAAAGTCATGATGACGGCTGTCAAGACGCGATCGAACCTCCACCTTTTCTGTGTGAGGCATGATCGTGGCTGCCATTTTGACTTTTTTGACCCTGCCTCGGTTGCCACCAATGCTTCCCTTCCCCTTTCCACTTCTTTACTGTGGCGTGTACTGAATATTCTGCCTAATATATTTTTTTCTAATGCTGTTTTCTTCTTAAGGATTTATAGGGTTTGACAATCGCAGCAGAGGGCAGTGATTCGGGGGAAAGCTAAGCCAGGTCAGTGGGACCTGGGATTTGGAATCCCCATTGCTGCAGACCGACTGGGAATAGAGCATCCTTGAAGAAGCAGCGGGGTTGACTTTTGCACTGTTGGGCAAAACAATGCATTTGGCCCCAGCATTGCAACTCAATAAGGAAAACTTTACTTTGTATAGCACTACACAGTCTGTGCTGTGGCAGTAAGAAGACCTGTCTTCTTTAGTGATTTTTCTCATTGAATTATGACATTGAAGGACATAATTCACTAGAGCTCTGCAGGCATCAAACCTTGCACAAGCGCAGCATTGCTCTTACTGTAGGAAGCCATTCCTTTTGCCAGCTTCTGAGCTGGTGGGGAAAAAAAGTGCATCTGCCGTGCATATTATAGTAATTTTTTAAAGCAGCTATGCTTTTGTTAGAAAAAGACTGCTTTAAGGAATAGAGACATAAAGTGCTCAAACAAGATCACAACAACTCATTGTAAATTATTTTTAAAGTATGCAGAGCCCAATAATTCACTTTTGGATAATCGCAGTAACTAACATTATATTTAGATCCAGTCATCCATTACCATTGATGGTTAATGTTAAAGTCCAAAACTTCTCTAGGACAGTAGCTTGCCTATCCTAGCATGAAAATGGTCTAAAATTTATAAAAATATTGGCCTTAGGTTAGGTTATAATCTAAAAACAAGCATATATTCTGTTATACCAATTTCTCCCATCTTTCAACTTCCATCTCCTTAAATTAATTACTTCTCTCACAAGCACACATTTTGTTTTGAATATCCTGAAACACATAGCAGATATTGTCTGTTGCAGGCATCACACAAAGCTAACATATGGTCTGGGTATTCCTTGTTTAGTATGTTGTGTTAACCTATTCACTGGTTTGTATATCTGAGTTTTGCACTTTTTTTTTATTAACCCAACCTTGGCTTTATTTCAGGAGAAAGCCATCAAACCTCTTTCGTATTCTAAAGATACAATAAAATTTTAAAAAAGACTGGATTGTTCTACAAAATAGTACTTTCACTTTCCAAACTTGTCAGGAATGAATCAGTGTCATTGTATAATTATGGTTTCTAAAGCTTTTGAGGGTCTCTTCTGTTGTCATTGTGACAAAATGAAGTAGGTAAATATTCTCCTATTGTGTCATTCCAAGCAGCTGCACAGGGGGCCAAAGGTGGTGAACACAATTGAAACCCTGTCCCTTGGTGCATATGTGATGCCAATAAACATACAAAATAGGATTTTGATCATGTAGATGCACTTACCATCTTGACCTTTCAGACCCAGCTTTTCAGGGAAAAGCTGTGCTTGGAAGTGATAATCTCAGTAGAGAACTTTAATTGAGAGAACAGAATTGCGTGTTGCAAAATAATGCAAACATTTTTAAAAGCACTATCCATTTTGTTAAAAGTAATTTACTGAGTTTAAGCCATTTTAGTTCAGTCACATAACCTTAAGGTTTGTATTTTTTCAATTACTTGATGGTATTTACTGTATGATCAATGTAATGGTTTCTTTATTGTATAATAAAGAATTGTTTCGATAGTTGCTGTTGCTTTGATTGTTTAATGAAAGCTATTCCAATAAATGCAGAGCTTTAAGTATAAATAAGTTATAGAAATAAAGGTTGCTGAGAATGTTGTTATATTTCTATAGGGCCAGAAGAAGATTTCTTGTGCTTAAATACTTTTTTTTAGTTCTTTAGTTCTTCTACATGGTTTGTGGTAGATTCAGGATTTGTTAAGTTTGGCAGCTACGATTTGTAGCCAAAATTAAGTACTGATAAATTCCAAACCAACTTTATCAAGCAAAAGATACAAAGACAGATATCATGATTAACTTTCCTTCCTTCAGAAGGAGATCCTGAATATAGTTGTATGTATAGTGTGAGTGCGTGATGTGTAAGATTCATATTCAGCATGAAGAAAAATACATTGCTTGAATCCTACGGATGACAAAATTACTTACGTAGTATTACATATCTAGGAGAACTGGAACCCCAAAGATACTTTCAAGATTCTAAACTCTAAGAACTAGGTTTACATATCACACTCATTCAAAATATGGTACATTTATGTAGGTGTAAAGCAGAAATCGGGAATGATGACCCCCTTATGACTTGTGGACTTCCAACTGCCAGAATGCTGATTCAGGAATTCTGGGAGTTGAAATCCACAAGTCATAAAGGGGCCATCGTTCCCCACCCCTGGTGTAAAGCAATATCCGTATAGGCTGATTCAATCATTGGCTTACTGTTTAAGAATTCTATTTAAGACTTCTTGTTTAACATCATGGTTTGCTAAATCCAGCTTTCTAAATTTGCATGGCACATTGAAGTATAAACTGACTTTTTCCATGCTGGTCTCAATATTATATTTTGATTCCAGAGACTTGGAAGACACTTTCCTTTCTGGTATTCACAAAAATGGTAGAAACTTGTTTTTCAGAAGACTTAAACTGATTGGTGCTTGGAGATTCTGTCACACATTTATATTTTTGTTGCATATTTATTTGAATATGTTTTGTTTACTCAATTGCACGTTATCCAAAGTTTTAAAATAGGGGTGATTCACAAATGCAGTAAATAAATAAACATATGGCCATCATAAAGGATTGGATACAGTTTTTTGTTTCTTAGTATTCCTAACTTATACAGAGTACTATGCAAGTTCAGAAGGCAAAATGGAGGAACAATTATTCACAATTATTTCAAAATTTACATTCTGTGATAAATTTGTTAATAAAAATGTGCTTTATCTAACAAACAATGCATTCAATAGTCATTTCAGGAAAAGAAAACATCAATTTTGGTCTTTTAATTGAATAACTATAGCCCTGCTTCTGGTCTTACGTATGTAGCATGATGGAATATTTGCTGGATGGCTAATGGATGAGGAAAAAGCTTAACAAAGATAGCTTCTCAAGATAGCTGGATAGTTTCTATCTTTACCTTACTGCAGTATGAAGGAATGGTTTACTTTTGATTATGTGCGATCAGTTGAATGTCAGCTCAACTACATCGATAAATTTTCTTTAACAGGAAAAATGGTTACTAAATACTAATGATACATAGTGACGTAAAGCAGATTTTTAGAGATTAGATACAAAAAAATTCTTGATTGTTTTAATACATGGTTACTTTTCTACATTAAACATAATTGTGCTGATAAAAATGTAAATATATAACATTCATTAATTTTTTTCTTTCATTTTAGATTGTATTGCTTAAGTATATGAAACAGCCAAAATGCCTGTTAGGCGTGAAGGACAGGTATCTTCAGATTGTAGAATTATAAAGTAATATAGTTTAATAATTGACATTTTAAATATATAATTATGCCCCAGCACATATCTAATTCCAGGGTAGGCTGGAATTAAAATGGAATCCTGGAGAAAAGAAATAGCAAACCATTTTTGTATCATTCTCAAGAAAACTATATGGATGTGTTCTTTTCCCTTCACACACAGTAACTGTTTTCAATGATCAATCCAGGCCCATGACTATGAATTATATTAAATTTGTTTGTTTTACCATCTAGAATTTATTTGGTTTCTCCCATTAGTTGCAGAAGATAGAATATTTGAAATGCTCTAATGCCTCTGTCATCAGAAGTAGAAAGAAGAAGAAAGATACAGATTAATTTCAGTTTCCTAGGCCTTTCCATCTTTACCAGATTCATAACAGGTTCCATGAAATGCTTTGATTCAATGTTATATTGAGAAAGACCCATGGTTGTCATGAAGGCAATTTAAATTTAGACTGGCCCCATTCTGAATATTAAAACCCCATGACACCAAAGCATGTGAGTTATTCAGTAGGCATGTCTGAGTGGACTGTACACCAAATGAGATATATTCTGCTTCTCTGATGTAAAATCATGTGCTATGTCGTGAATCAGATCTCCAACTGGGGAGGCTTTCTGGCACAGTTAGTATATTACTATGGTCTAGAACAGCGACCCCCAACTTTTTGGTTCCATGGAGAAAGGTTTTTCCATAGACTGGAGGGGGCGTACTTTCACATGCTGCCCCCATCCTGCAGATGGGGCTTTGTTTGCACGGACCGGTTTCTGGCATGCCATGGCCCAGTGTCCACGGGAGTTGGGAAATCCTGGTCTAGATTGAGAGTAGTGGTTAAAGTATCAGGCTATAAACCATGAGACCATGAGTTCTAGTCTCACCCTAAGCATGAAGCCAGTTGGGTGACCTTGGGCTAGTCAGTTTCACTCAGCCCTAAGAAGGAGGCAATGGCAAACCACTTCTGAAAAACCTTGGCAAGAAAACTGCAGGGACTAATCGAGGCAGTTTCTGAGAAATGAACACAATTGAACAGAAGAAAAAAAAATGGTTTACTATCATTGGTTGTCAGTTGTTTAACATGCAGTTTTGTCAGCAAACTTGCAATACATGTTTTATAGTTCACCACTTTAAATAATTCTCTTATTTTTCCATCTGTACCCCAGTCATAAATAAGATAGAAATTATTGTTAAAACTGTGTACTAAAATAATATTTATATATATTATTTTTGACAGCTTGAAAAATGTGTAGATGAAGCTATAAGAAAACATGATCTTCACGCATTGCAACAGTTTTTGCAAACAGATTTTTCTGACGATATGTCCCATAAATGCAGCAAGCAGTTTCTCAACAAATTAGACAAGCTTATATGCCAGGTGATGAAATTCTTTTTGGAACTGTATAAATTAAGATGGGAATTTATATTAAATATAGTTTAAAATAGTTTTAACTTTTAAAACTATTCATAGTATTATAAATGCAACACCAAACCTTGCCGATGAAAAGCATGCAGTACATATTTATGATTACTAGGTGGCAGTGATTGATTGTTTGACTGATTATGTGTTATTAAGTTGGCATTGACTCATAGCAATCAAATAGATTTGTCCAAGACAATCGGTCTCTAACCTGGTCCTTGAGGTCTTCCAACAGTATTCCCATTTCTGCTGTAGCTGAATCCTTCCACTTTGTTGCTGGACATCTTCATTCCTTCCAACTTTCAAAGCATTATAGACCTTTCAAGGGAGTTAGGTCTTTGCGCAATGTGTCCAAAGTATGGTCATTGGATCCCGGTCATTTGAATTTTAAATGAGAACTCTAGGCTGATTTGCTTGATCTATTTATTTTCTTGACTATTCGTGGTATCAGGGTTTTTCTCCAGCCACAAATATCATAAATGTCAATATTCTGCTTCTTCAAGATCCTTAAGTGGTTAGTGGCCTTCAGTTAGTTAAGTGGCTTACCCAGCCAATATTGCCTAATTTCAAAAAGCTAAACAGTTTCACACTTACTTTAACACTTAAATTGGAGACTAGTTTAATGAAGACAAGGGGTGACATGAGAGCAGGAATTCCAACATCTAAGGGGCTGCCAGAAAGAAGATGGGGTTAATTATTTTCCAAAGCACCTGAAGGCAGGACAAGAAGCAATGGATGGAAACTAATCAAGGAGAGAAGCAACCTAGAAGTAAGGAGAAATTTCCTCACAGTTGGAACAATTAATCAGTGGAATGACTGCCTCCAGAAGTTGTGAATTCTCCAACATGGGAAGTTTTTAAGAAGAGATTGGACAATCATTTGTCTGAAATGGTATAGGGTTTCCTACCTGAGCAGGGGGTTGGACTAGAAGAACTCCAAGGTCCCTTCCAACTCCATTATTGTGTTCTGTTCTGACCCCACCAGGAAAACTCAGGGCTGTGCAAATTCTTTTAAAGATGTTTTGCAATGTGAAGAACTGCATATAATGCATCTCTTCCCAAGTCATTAAAGCAGACACATTTTTGCCTGATCTGCACAATTTCTAGCATTATTCCAGCAAAGCAGGATGAAGGGAAAATAAATACAGGTAGTCCTTGACTTATGACCACGATTGAGCCCAAAATTTCAGTTGCTAAGTGAGACGTGTTAAATAAGCCAGTTGCCAAGTGTCTGAATTTTGATCACATGACCATGGGGATGTTGCAATGGTCATAAGTGTGAAAAATGGTCATAAGTCACTTTTTTCAGAGCCATTGCAACTTTGAATGGTCAGTAAATGAACTGTTGTTAGGGACTTACATGTATTCCCTCTCTGTTCACATTCCCTGTGCCTTTTTCCTTCCTTTGTTTTTGCTTTTTCTAAAGATGGTGCTCTGAATGAAAACATAGGATAGTTTTATTATGGCAGTCTGTAATGTGATTTTGTCAGTCACAAAATTTCAAAACTCACATACAGTTATATGGCAGTTTAGGCATTCTTTGTTAAATTGTGTTTTTAATAAATTCCGCCACATTTTGTTATAGTAATCATATGGATTTTTGCATAAAAACTGAAACAAGTCTTGATTTTCTTTATGTGCACTTTTTTAAAATTTCAGCAACTTGACAGTGAAGAAGTTAACAATGTTTCCACTTTGTTGAATACTCTTCAGAACCATGGCAGAAATATTAACATATTAGGTGAAGTTGGGTTTCCAGCCATGATTGAATATGGTCTTATTCAAAAGATAAGTATATAATATTGGAAAATAATTCTAAGACTAATTACTGTAGATAGCAGGTTTGCATAGGTTTGTTATCTGCATTTGTTTGACTGATTAATGGTTTAACATTATTGTTAATGTTATTCTGCAATTGTTTTTTTTTCGTATAAATGAACAAATAACCATAGTAATTGTACAATTTTTTATTTTCTTTTTGTACATGGTTAATTGGTTTGAAAAGGCCAAAGAGATTTTGGAAAAAAAAGACTGTGAATGTAATGATGCATTTACTACTCTCTTTGAAGATTTCTTTGATGTCCTAATGGTAAATATATCCCATATATATTCTTTCACAAATTATTTGATAAATTTAATATTCACATTACTTTGAAAAGCTTTTTTCGTATTTGGCTTTATTTTTCCTCATTGATACGCCTAGAATAAGATGGACTGAGATTTACTAAACAACAACTTAAAGTATGTGTTTAATTTCAATTCTTACCATATGCAGATGATGACTGTAACACTTAGGAATTCATTTTACATTAATCTCAAAAAGAATAGGTCCTGTTTATGTATATCCAAAGGAATGCATTATTTATTGTTTTTTGAAAAACTTTTTGAAACAGTGTGGTACGTGCTACCCAGGACTAGAGTATAATGGTTATTTTCTGTGTGCAGAGCAATTTTAATATATTGTTTATTTTAATTGTAGATAGTACATGATACCAGCAGTGAAGGTATGTCTGAAAATCAATTATGATACATAATGATTTTGACATAATGATTTTGTAATTTAAATGCAGCTATTTTGTCTTGAATATTCATTTACATCAATGATTGTGAATGCCTTTGAAGTTTAATTATATGATTCTGTAAATAATGCCTTATATTTTCATCTAGGTAAAATTCAAACACTTGAAAATTTCATATTGCGAATAAGTGCTCTTGCTGCTGATAAGAGAATTAGTATTTATATTCAGCAGGAGGTAAGAATTCTTTTTAATATTATCTTTCTTGGCTTTTAAACTTTGAATCGGCTATCTTGCTTTGTTTTAATTGCAATATTAATTTTCTGTGTTTCAGATATTTGAGAGGATATTAGACACATATATCTGGCACTCAAGCTTCACTTCTAAACATTAGGAAAAGAGGAAATCTATGTTTTTTTTTAAAAAAAACCTACTGTATTGATTTAACTTAACCATACAGATATATTGATTCAGTAATGTACTTTATCTACCTATTTGTTCCTTTCTATAATTTCTAATATCTAGATATTCATCTTTCTGAACTTCTCGACTTATGACAGTTACTTAACAATTGTTTGAAGTTACGACAAACTTGAAAAAAGTTACTTATGACACATCCTTGAAGTTACGATTGTTGCATCACTCAGCAGTCCCACAATTGCATTTCAGGCACTTGGCAAGCAAGCTTGTATTTACCATCAGTTACAGTGTCCCACAGTCACATGATCACAATTTGCAACTTTTTTCCAGCAAAAAATTCCCCTTGGTTAAATTGGATTTGGACTTAAGATCCTATGAGTTGCTTAATGACCACAGTTATTCGCTTAACAACCATCATAAAAATGGTCATAAAATCAAGTCTGGTCACATGATGACTGAACATATAACCCCATGACTTACGACCAAAATTCCAGGCTCAATTGTGGTTGTAAGTCGAGGACTAGCTGTACATCATTTGAAACTATTTGTATTTTATCACGTATCGCTCAACACCTTGAGTTATTTATAAAAATAAGAAAAGTGGGATAAAAAGAAACAAAACAATGCTATTGCATTGGATACATCTATGTATTTGTCCAATAACTATGGCTGCCCAACTGCAGAGCAGTTTAAGGTAATAAACAGAGTTTAATAAGTGGATCATAATAACAAAAAAGAAACAAAAAGACAAAACCATCATACACAGGGAAGACAAAAATTACATTTCACTGCAGTAACTTCACAATATTGCGCTGGGCAAGTGTCTACTGGAAGAGCCAACTTTTAAGACCTTCTGAATGATAGCAGAGTTGGGGTCACATGGACCTCAAGAGAAATGCTGTCCCAGATGGCAGGCATGACAACAGAGCTGGTATGCCCATAAGATGCCGTTGTTTTGTCGATTGAGACTCAGAGCACACTGACCTTTTGTGATCTTAAACAATGTACAGAAACAATGAAAGAAAGATGGCCTCCAAATATCTAGGTGCTGAGCCACAAAGACCTCTACAGATACTTTCAGTGCCTTGAATTACACTTGGAAACCAACTGGCAATTGGCGCAACTTGCAAATAAAGGTGTCATACAGGTGTACCAGAGGTGCCCATAACTATTTGTACTGTTACATTATATACTAGCTGTAGTTTCTGAGTGGTCTTGAGGGCAGTTCTAAATACAGTGGAACCTCGGATCACGATCACAATTCGTTCCATAACTTTGGTTGTGAATCGAGCTGGTTGTGAACCGAAACAAATTTTCCCATTGGATTGTATGGAAATACGATCGATCTGTTCCAGACCCCTATGAATTATTGTTTTTTAAAGATTTTGAAGCACACAAATACAGTACTGTAGTTAAATATGCCACAGAAATCACAGTGTAACAG
>JANHJO010006302.1:334682-345682 GCA_032468235.1 Pseudoxyrhopus heterurus | reverse complement strand
ACCAACAGAACCGGTTCACACCGAACAGCCCGACCTTAACAACCGGTTCAGGTGAACCGGTGCGAACCGGTAGAAACCCACCCCTGGAAAGGATGACCCAACAGGTCACAGATCTCCATCACCCCTGAATGCTAGTTTAGATCAACACCTATGACACACAATAGTGTGTCTTTTAGCAGAGAGGAATGGCAATGGGCTCAGGAGAAACTGCCAGTGACTCCCGTTCCTACTTGCCACCATTTGCCACTCGAATGGATTGCAATTCTCTGCCTAATGTAAGAGCCAGAGAAGATTGTGACAACAGCCAGCTACAAACTGCCATTTAAAGTTTCAGTAGTGAGTTCCTAAATGGATGATGTAGCATTGTAGCATCTTTCAATAGCATTGTCAGAAACTTGTAAGAATGAATCTAATAGATCCAGTTTTGCAGTGCGTAGCTCTAAGCTCCAGTGTCAGCAGCTGTTCAAAGATGTTGGGTTCTATGATCAGGAAGCACTTTTCCATCAGTGGGCCATAGAGACCTCTATACCAAGAGGGACACTGTAGCATTCAGACTTGCTGACAGATAAATGAAATAGCTATATATACTTCACCTGCCTTCTTGGAATTCATCGCCATAAGCTATTTTTTTCTTTTCTTGTGTTTGTGTGTATAGTGCTTATTAGGAAAACTCTGGAATATTAAAACTGGAAAATAGAGTTGTCTGGTCCTCCTGTAAAATTCCTTGAAAATGGAAGGGCAATTACACAATCAGGATCTTCTCTGAAAGCAGATCTTCTCTGAAAGCACCCTTGGTTCCATGATAGACACAGTGACTACATTTTTTTTGGCAAAAATAAAGGATTTATTTATTTTATTTATTTATTTATTTGTTGGAATTTCTATGCTGCTCCATTCCCAGAGGACTCTGGGTGGCTCACAACAAACAATCAGAGTAAAACAATCATAAAAAATTCAAAATATAAAACAGTACAACTATAATTTAAATAAATAGCTAAAACCTAATATTAAAATACATTACAATTCTTTAAAAACCCCATGTAACTCCTAAAACCAGACCCTTCCCTCAGGTATGATGTATGAATTCTGCCAAATCACCTTTATTTAAAAAAAGACAAAGGAAAGAAAATGGCCATGCCAATTTTCAACATATGTAGTCAGTTTGGAATATTCTCTTCAGTTCTGAGCTCAGTTAATTTTTTTCTATGATGGCCTCCTCCAGCGCTAGATAAACAGAGAGAGCATGTGGTTCTCTGTTCTGTGCAGAGCTCCATTCCAGAAGGGACTGTGTTATCTTTTCCACAGCAGAGAACATTCAGTATGAAAATAACTACTCAGAAGCCACAGCTGGTACAGAATGCAATGGCTGGCCTGCTGATAGATAAGACCAGCTCCTCCCAAATTCCACTGCAGGCATTGTCACGGGGGTTATAGGCATCATCCAAAACATTGGGTGTGTGACACTTACAGAACCCTAAATGTCTTGGCCTTGAGGTCCATTCAAGATTGCTTTCTCCAGTAGAACTGGTCTGTGTATATGCTCATCCTAGATGGAAACATTGGGATTCCCATGACCCAAGAAGTTGAGGTTAGTGGGGGCCTGGGATACTCTTCTCAGTTATGTTTCCCCCCACCCCCAATTCTTTGAGATAGTCTTCTTTCAGCAACCATTCTGGCCTCATTCCAGAAGACAAATGAGGGTTTTTGAAACCTGAAGTTGCCTTACATTTGTGGGTTACCTGTAGGATGATTGTGTTCATGTTTACAGACAACGTGGGGTTTTTTTTGTATTATTGCTTTTATTTGTATGGTTTTATGGGTTTTGTGGTAGTAAAGCACCCAAAGACTTTGAATACTGGAAACATAGAAATAACATGAATATGCGATGTTATCCTGACATTGGGTGGTATCTGGCCTCCCCATTTTATGCAAACATTACAGCCCTCCAAAGTCTCGCTGAGTCTTGTGACAGCTGAAGCCTTGGCCAGATGCCATAAAGGTTTCTCTGGAAAAATCCAAGAAATAAAATGTTAATCATAAAAGATCTGTTTTCTCTTGATTTTTAGGGTGAGTTCAGTTTTTCTGAGGACATTCTTAATGGTGCACTGGCTAGAATTGTCTACAGAAATGCCATTGAAAAAATCAAAGGTAACCTATTACTCTTTAACTTGTAATCTTACCCACTTGCACATTGTTTTGTTGTTCTTTTACTTTTGAAAATAAATATAGTTCATCTCAATTTTTTAAATATTTGGTTGCTTCAAGTCATTTTTGACTCCTGGCAATTTCCTGGATTGGTCCTTGCAGTTTCCTTAGTAAGATTTCAGAAGTGGTTTGCCATTGCCTTCTCCCTAGGGCTGAGAGAGAGTGACTGGCCCAAGATCACCCAGCTGGCTTTGTGTCCAAGGCGGGATTGGAACTCACAGTCTCCTAGTTTTTAACCCGGTGCCTTAACCACTACACCAGACAGTTCAATGGTGCCTTCTTGATGCATCGAAATCTGATCACTCAGAATGGTTGATTAGACTAATTAGCTAGTCAACTATCTATATCATCATCTCCTTTCAATGACCCCATAATCCCTAGCGGGGTGGAATCTGGGCAACTGAATGGAGCTGAGTGTTTACTGGGCAGATGCCCTTCTTGTCACCAATGTTGAATTTTATTCAGCAGATAAATTCTCATTGTGCCCAGAGAGAAATATCTGCCTCTACCTAGGATTGAACTCACAGCCTCCTGATTGTGAGGCGAGAGCTCCACCTCTAGCCCACCACACCACTTTCTTCACTGGGCCTTGTATAATCCCAGTAAATTCACTGTGTGAAGGTTGGTTGCCAACATCACGCAAGCTGGGCGCTGCTATTGCAAGTAAAATATTTGGCTGTACTTTCAAGGCGAGCACAAAACACAGGATTGGTGCATGCGGCCTTCAGTGCAAGGGAGAGGGTAAATTGCATTGGATCATTCACCCAAAGAGTAACATGTAGCTTTGCCCCCAGTTCACAATTCCTCCGAGAGGAATATGACACGTTGGGGAATGCAGAATTCATGCAGCATTGGGACAATGCTCTTCTAACATCGTTGATGCTGCGTCCCACGTTTTACTAGGTACGAAACACCTAAAGATCATCTCTTTATCACCGTGTTACATGATGCACCCCTCTGGCCAAAGAGAAAGCCAAAACCAGTTCATCCCACACAATGACTTCCTTTAAATCCCTTCTTTTAATGTTCGGAGCTGACTTGGTTTTTTTTTCAAGCGAGAGCAAGCAGTGGCGTGAAAATGCTCCTAGAATCTCCACGTGAATGTTTCTTTAATCCTATGAAAAGGAGAAAAGAAAAAACCCCACCACAAAACAGGCCTGGCTGAACAAGTAGGAAACTGAGCTCCAGAACTTTCCATGACCTCGTCTGCGCGGTCACTCTTGGAACCGATTGGCTGGTCATAAGGTCACACTTAAAAAAAAAGGGTTAAGTGACAAACGCAAACTTGTCCAGATGTATCAGTTGGACCTATCTGTGTTCTGCGGCTATTGAATGTTTGTAGTGCTTTGATTGTTAGGAGATCTCCAGGGGTGCAGATAAGATTGCACAGCTCTTTGCAGGAATTTAAGTTCCCAATTTAAAGTTTTGCACACCGAGAGTCCAACGTTCCAGCTGTTTATTGTTATTATTTGAAAGTATTTGGAGAGTGGGTAAAAGGTAGAACCAATGGAAAGATGTGCAAGTTGAAAGAAAATTGTTGTTAAAAGCTCTTGAGATGCCACCACACCCTTCAGAGAAAGCAAGAAATAGTCTTCTTTTTTTTTTTAAGCACGTCTCGGTGTCCAGTGTGGGATGGATGGATTACTCTTTGAGAATGGCTCAGGATTTGGACTGGCTAGTCTAGAGAAAAGAAGAATTAGGGGTGACATGATAGCAGTATTCCAGTATTTGAAGGGCTGCCACAAAGAAGAGGAGGTCAAATTATTCTCCAAAGCACCAGAGGGCAGGACAAGAAACCATGGATGGAAACTAATCCAAGACAGAAGCAAATCTGGAATTAAGGAGAAACTTCCTAACGGTGAGGACAATTAACCAGTAGAATAGCTTGCCTTCAGACGTTGTGAAGGCTCCATCACTGGATGTTCTTAAGAAGAGATTGGACAGCCACTTATCTGAAATGGTATAGTTTCTCCTGCTTGAGCTGGACTAGAAGACCTCCAAGGTTCCTTCCAGCTCATTCTATCCTTACATTCTTAGCAAGGAGAATATATACCCACTTCCTGGAATAGTCTTTCCCCTCCAATAAAAAGGAACAAATGATAAAGGTATTTTAAAGGGACATTTAGTTGGTTCTCACAGTGTCTTTCTGAAACACAGAAAACATTCCCCCATCCATTTGCACTGTGACAGTTATTTCAGATATTTTTTTAAAAAAATATACTTTTGTATTTTATAGTCTTTTATTGAGTTGTTGGATTGAATTGTTGGGTTCTTGGTGCCGTCAAGAAATACAAAGAAGTAAAGTCCAATTGGACATCACTTAAAAGGAAAGACAAGGAAAGACAAGGAAGGGAATCAGTTTGGTCTAATGGTTAAGGCACCACGCTGGAAACTGGGAGACCCTGAGTTCAAGTCCTGCCTTTGCCATGAAAACCAACTGGGTGACCTTAAGCCAGTCAGTCTCTCTCAGACAAACTCACCTCACAGGGTTGCTGTGGGGAAAAATAGGAAGAGGAAGGTGTTTTGGATATGTTTATCGATTTGAGGTATTTATAAAAATAATAAAGGTAAGTAGATAATAAATAAATAAACAGTGTACAATGTGTCTCCTTCAGCAGTCAACATCCAAAGAAGCAGGGAAGAAACATTATATTAATCGAGGAACCATCAAGGAAGAAAACACTTCCCCATCAAGATTGGCTCCCAAAACCAATAAAGGCAAATTGTGATTCTTGCAAATGGATTTATCTATCATTCATGACCTATAGACAGAGTCTTGCCAAACTAAAGCGAACTACCAGCCACATAAAGCAAGTTTTCTGGGAACTATTAGGGTGGAGCCATATCCATCCTCTTTCTCTCACACAAACGATCTGAACTGAATTGTCTCTTGCTCTTCTGGAATGCACTCCCTCTCCTGGGAATCCAGACTACATTCCATCACACAAGACCGGTTTTTTTCTGTATAAATAGCCAGTAAACCCCACGTCGATGATGGGCCATGAAACATTCTTCAGGAAAACAACCCAGCTATGAGAACATCAAAACCACAACAATTTGCCATGATGTTCCACCTAAACCATTACTCAGGTTTTCTCTATGGTGCAGGAACCACAGTTAAAAGTCTCATCGCTATCCTATAGGGAGCTGCAGTGGCTCAAGTGGTTAGAACAGAGTACTGCAGATCAGCAGTCTGGCTGATCAAATCCCACCAGCTCCAAGGTCGACTTAGCCTTCCATCCTTCTGAGGTCGGTAAAATGAGAATCCAGATTGTTGGGGGCAATATGCTGACATTGTAAACCGATTAGAGAGGGTTACAAGCCCTGATAGGCAGTATATAAATACAGTGCTATTGCTATATTGCTATTGCTATTAATTCTTCTTCCTGCACTGACCAGTGACTGGTGCCCATTTGCCAAAATAGCTCCTTCCACATCTATCCTTCCCTGAAAAGCAGAGAATAAGCAAAAGGGTTTGGGAACTCAGATGGATGGCTTTTCTTTGGCAGCTCTGGACTGACTTGTGTAACTTTATTATATTTATGCCTCACTCTTATTCTGACCTTTGAAAATTACATGGGAGGACAATTAATCATTCAGCCAATGATGGTTTTACCTCATCAATAGTGCACAATTGAGATTCCATGGTTCGTTCTAAGCACACTGAAATTGTCACATTATTCAAGAAGCGAGAAATGCTATAAATCAATATAATTGCACATGTTTAGTTTAGGGGAAAAAAGTTAATCTGTAGCATCTTCAGAGAAGAAAATGTATCTGTAAGCCTGGAGCTTTGAGTTCTGGCAGAATAGTCCAACTTTTACCAACTGGGTGCTCTTTCCATTCTGGAAGACCAGGGTGCAGAATCCAGTCAAATCAAGAAGGGTATATGAAGGCAAAAAGGAAATTTAAAAGGCTTAATCTGGGAGGTGGAGGAGCTCTTCCTGTTCTTCCCCTTTGTAGAATAAATCTTGAAAAATCTTCGTGTATCGGAGTACATGTTGAATATTTATAAAGTACTTTTAGCTTTTGCATTTGATCCTTGGAATTATGTAAAATCAACTAATAAAATCCAGCAAATATTGCATGGGGGAAAATGTTTACATCAGAGTCTCTTTTTCCACAGCCTTAGGTTTTAATTTGGAACTGAGCTGCAATGAGTTGAACATAATTTATTTCTGCCTGGACCTGCATAGAACAATGCTGGCAATATTTTTGAGTCTTTGACATTTGAGACTACACAATAGTTCACTGCAATTCATAGTTACGCAGTAATATTTAAAGCATTATTTTTATAGATGATTATATTTCATATTTGAAATTTCTGCAAATCTCTACAGCAAGGCATTCAAAGAGGGCAATGACTCAATTTTCATTTTCAAATTTTTACATTGTCTAGATAATTGTGGATATTAGTAGTAGTGCACATGTAGGAGATACATACCAATGCAATCCTCTATATTTTTACCTCAAAATCAAATCCCATTGAAGTAAACAGAATATGTTCCCAGGTAACTGCCTCTAGGATTATCATTGTCCTGCTTCAGGGTAGGGTGCACACATCTAATTTTTCCAGCAAATAGAAAGCAATCACACATATGGCAGGTTCACAGAAGTTACATACATACCAATGCACCCCCTGGAACTGTATAGAGCAAAATCTTACCAGATTAAAGAATTTAATCAAGAGCCAAAATGGAATATTGGGTTTGGAGATGAAAGTCTTCCTTCCAACAAAAGCGTAGTCCCCAATATTCCAAATGTCCAATCATTAGGGTGATTAGCCACCTGCTTCAAGTCAGAAAGCTAAGATTTAGGAAGCAAGCAGGAAGCAAGGTTACCAACTTGCACTTCTAATAGGTGAATTTGGGTTTCTTCAGTATAAACAAGGAGTAGCAAATTAGCACAGATCTTTTTAGGTCTCCATATTGCTTGGTGTCTCCCAGCAAAACTTCCTTGTTTGCTTCCTGTTCAGTCCTACTGGTCATTTGTTCCTAGAAGTTATACCTAGACAAGTCTGAACCAATTTTGAGAATTTTTAACATATTTCGCATCAATTGACTTTGATGTCCTATTTTTTTTTTTACCTCAGACAAAATTGGATAGCCAACTATCCTTTTTGTTCTTCCAACATTTCTCACTTTCTTAACAGTTGCATGCTGGTTTAGTATGTGAAACTTCCCTTTCTTTTCAACTATACTTAAAAGCTATTGAATTTCTACCTCTTGTATTGTGACTGGATAATAATATGCTAAGAATCCTAACCGAGATAACTTTGTCTGCTATGCCACCTCCCTGTACCACGGCTGCAATTATTCTAGCAACACTTTACTGCAAACAAGATCAAGCATCAAAACTGTTTACACAAGTGCCCTTAAAATGAAATTTAAACCATCACTCATCGCAACATTTCAGACAAGGGTCCACTCTTGAAATGAAGACTATTCCCCAGGTTACCTTTATTCTTACGGTTTCAAGTATGTTAACAAATCAATGGCTTATTCAGACCTGATACCGAGCCAGAGTCATCAGTGCCTTTAGGGAGCTGAACTACATCCCAGGTTTGATGAATTGGGTTTTCTATGCTTCTTTCACAATCTTATGGCATTCTCACTCATTAATCTCTCCTGTGCAGTATTGAGGTTATGTTTTGTAGCACTGATATCTATAGGCTAACCAAAGATAACATCTGAAATCTAGCCCCATAATTTTTGCTTTTTCTCAGCAACTGAAAACTCCAAAATGAGTTCAGCAAATATTATAATTTAAGGACATCATAAAAATCCATAATACGTGTTTGTCTACTGTATATCTTTATTATGCTAATCAAACTTTTGCCTAATATGGATTTCATCCGCCCTGTCTGGTTGCATACGTACAAACACACCCACCCAACCACCACAATATTATATTAGCACAGCTGGACCCAACTTGGACTGTACCCTCTCAAATCGGTATCAGTGCTGGAGGAACCTTTTCATTGCAATCAAGGATATACACGTAGTCCTCATTCAATGACTGTTTGAAGTTACAACGGCACCAGAAAAAATGAGTTATGACTATTTTTTCCACTTAACGACTGCTGCAGCAAGGCCACGATCACGTGATCAAAATTCAGATGCTTGGCAATTGACTCATATTTATGACGGTTGCAATGTCCCTGGATCACGGCTTTTGCAACCTTCTGACAAGCAAGGTCAATGGGGAAGCCAGATTCACTTAACAGCTGTGTTACTAACTCAATAACTGCAGTGACTCACTTAGCAACTGTGGCAGGAAAGGTTGTAAAATGGGACAAAACTCACTTAACAAATGTTTTGCTTAGTAACAGAAATTTTGGGCTCAATTGCGGTTGTAAGTCGAGGACTACCTGTACTTAGCACCATATTCCATTTCCCCCCCCCCACACAGAAAATATAAATTGCAAATAGAAGTAACATGTCTGATTCTGCACTGGTGAAACAGATACACGAACCAAACTATGGATGCAAAATAAATAAAAAAAATACATCTATTTTTACAATGTCAGCTGCAGCGCAACAGCAGTCATAATCACAGGAAAAAAAATCCCCATGATTTCTGCCTGCTGCAAACTTCTTCTTTTTACAGTATATATATAAAGTATCCATTTTCATTTGCAGGAATTTAATGTTATAAACTGACGTGAATTTTAATGTAGGTCTAAAACAGTACGATACAAGAACTATCCAGGCAGTAAGAGGCAGAGCTAAGGCCTCAAGTGAACATTTGGTGTTTGCCATCCAATAAAAACATGGTGGATATGCAGATATTTATATAGGATTAGTAACAAAGTAAACAAGACAGCATGAGAAAACTTATCATCATCCTCATTAATTAAATCTGGCTTAATTGTCTATGAGGTTTTTGTGTCCTTTGGCAACTGCCACAGACAAACATTACTGTACATTTCATTTTACAGTGTTTCAAAATGTAAATTTAGGGCATTAATGATCCTTTTCATAACATTGCAGACTGTTATGAAACCATTGCAAGCTATGAAGCCAAGAGATCAGTGACGTGACCTTTTCTTTTTCCTCTGTTTAAAAATGCAGTTTCAAAGCACTAATTAATGTTAAGGGTCTGTGCTTTAAAGAACAGGTTCTCATGAAGGCTACACAAAACCTCATTCACTTCAAAAGTGATCTGGAGCTAACGGAGATTATAATCTTAGAATCAGGAAAGAGATAAGTTATTTAATATCAAAATCTGTTTCACTCTGCTAAATCTCATGCAAGTAGTTCTCAACTTACAACAGTTCATTTTGTGATTGTTCAAAGTTACACTGGAAAAAGTGACTTATGACCATTTTTCACACTTACGACCATCTCCATTCGTTACATGATCAAAATTCGGATGCCTGGCAACTGATTCACATTTATGAAGGTTCTGGGGTAGAAAGAAAGATCATAAAATGAGGCAAAAATCACTTAATAAATGTCGCACTTAGCAACATAAATGTTGGGCTGAATTGTGGTTGTAGGTTGTGGACTTCCTATATTTGGAACACAGCTTTTCCCAATCGACATTAGTTTATGGATTCTACTATCATCACACTCCTAATTTCCCAAGTAGCATGGAATCAGAACCATTTAAGAGCTGTGG
Source organism: Pseudoxyrhopus heterurus (assembly GCA_032468235.1). Classification (NCBI taxonomy): domain Eukaryota; kingdom Metazoa; phylum Chordata; class Lepidosauria; order Squamata; genus Pseudoxyrhopus; species Pseudoxyrhopus heterurus. Next base: position 335,854 of record JANHJO010006302.1, on the reverse strand, counting down.
TGGCACAGTGGTTAGAAAGCAGTATTGAAGGCTAATTCTGCTGACTGATGGCTGTCAGCAGTTTGGTAGTTTGAGTCTCACCGGCTCAAAGTTGACTCAGCCTTCTATCCTTCCGAGGTCAGTAAAATGAGGACCCAGATTGTTGGGGACAATATGCTGACTCTGTAAACCGCTTAGAGAGGGCTCTGGATCAGTGGTGGGATTCAATTTTTTTAAACAATCAGTTCTATGGGCGTGGCTTGGTTTGGTGGGCATGGCCAGGTGGTCATGTGACTGGGTGATGTCACAGATCTCACCCAGCCCTGCCTCCCCGCCACTCGCCTCAAAAGAAGAAGTAAATTCAGCCGGTTGGGGCTAATCCCACCACTGGTTGGCTCCGCCCTTGCCCATTTTTTGGCCTATTTTGGGGCCATTTTCGGGCTGTTTCCAGGACATTTTCAGGTCGATTTTGGCTGGAAAATGGCCAGAAATGGCCAGAAAAACAAGTGGGGGCAGGGCCAGTCAGTGGTCCGATTTGCCGGTTCTCTGAGCCGTGCAGAATTGGAACAAGGGGTTCGCCCAAACTGGGCCGAACCGGTAGAAAGCCACCCCTGCTCTGAATGCCTTCTAACCACTGCACCATTATGGCTCTTAAATAATGCTTGTGTAATGCTTTTACTGTTCTGATCTGTGAGAACAAAGATGGGGGTGTGGAGAATTTCCTTGGAATTTTTGCATCTTAAAAATTAAAATATTTATTAATGGCATAATGGGGAGGTATAGTGAAGCGAGTACTATTGCTTTTCCCCGTGCATAACTTCTGACTTTCTAAAATCGAAATGCTCCAGTTCCATGCTGTGTATAAAAAACATATTTTTAGGGCATAAACAACAATGCTGAACTCCAGTCCTTTTCCATTCACGTTTCAAGGTGATGCATCAGAAGGAATAGAAAGCTTGTGTTCATCTGCATAATGCTGGCTTTAACTTCCGATGCTGGACTTGACATTCAAGAACTTCCCAATCCTATTTATAAACATCTGATAGAAGCAGTAAATGGGATGATTTTCTCAATAGAAGAGAATATGTGTAGCTCAGGGTTGACCTGTTGAGTCCTCAGCACTCTCTGAGCTTGGTTGTTTTCTTGCAGACATTTCATTACCCAACTAGGTAACATTGTTAACATTGATGATG
>JANHJO010006302.1:294415-304717 GCA_032468235.1 Pseudoxyrhopus heterurus | reverse complement strand
TACCCAGATTGTTGGGGGCAATATGCTGACATTGTAAACTGCTTAGAGAGGGTTGCAAGCCCTGATAGGCGGTATATCAATACAGTGCTATTGCTATTGCTATTGCTAACTGCATTGAGCTTATAAAAGTACACCCTGTTCTTCCTACATCCCATTCAACCATCACGAAGGACCCTTACCCTGAAACAAAAAACTCCTGTGCAGTGCTGGTCTAAAGCCATGAAGGAGAAAATGCTCACTTTGATCCACATCTTAATGGTGTCATTATTCAGGTATCTGTTTCTCCTGAGGGAAAAATAAATTCCTGTTTTCTATAGCAAGCAGGAATTGCAGGTGAGAACGGAACAGCTAAATGAACTGGAAAGATGGAACTGTTTCTCCTTTTTTCTTTAGAAAGGATACTTAGCTATCCTCATTTGAACAATAATAGATACATTCAGTTTTTACCAAAAGAAAAAGCTATTTTGAGGTATTCTTTGCTCTTTTTTGTTTCACCGATGCTCCATCTTTGCATTTTTTTTAGGTCACTCAAATATCATTTTTGCACAAAAATATGCTCCGATCTCTGTTCTTTGTAACCTTTATCATCCTGGGCTGTGGAAACAGCTCTGTTTCCTAACAGGAAGTCTACAACTGACCCTCATAATTGCGGTCAAAACTGTTGTGAATTTTGTCAACACATTTTTGAGAGCAAAGTCATAGTTCAGAGTTGATCACATTTTGGAAAATCTATGCTTCTATTACAATAATCAGTTGCCTCAAATATCCCAGTCCTGCCAATTTTTTTTTTCATGTGCTCTTTTTATTATTTATGAAATCAGTGCCTGCAGAATGTCATAACGGGCCTCTGCCGATAAACTCTAATTAAGATTAAGACAAGTCCTTTGGAAAGGATCCCATCATTAGCAAACATGATAAACACAAAAAAACACTCCCTACTTGTCAAACCGGAACTATTCAGTAGCCTAACAGTATTATCTGTTGCTAGGCTACAGCACTGACAAAGTCTCAATTATTTTGTATGGCCATACCTATAGAGTAAGAAATTGTATCTGCTATAAAGACACAGAACTTCAGGCATGCTATTCGAAAATTCATGGCTCTTCACAATGGCAAAATCCGTGCTAATAAAAACACAATACGTTGCAATTGCTCTCCCCTATTTCTCCCCCCCAAAAAACCCTTGTAAGATGCCTTCTGTTTGCATAATGATTTCTAATTTATCTCTCTGAGTGATAAATATAACACAACATAATGCAGGCTAAAGACAGCTCTGAAGTAAGGAACAGCATCTCTAGTAGAGAACCTAGCTCAGCATATTTATGTATGCCTTTGCATGTGTGTAAACAGACACACAGTAAACAACAACGCTTACTCAGAGATTATAAGCATGCCTGATCCACACCACATTACAAAATGACAGTCTAATTCGTACTGTGGCGTGGCTGCTGTTTGAACGGCAACCGTGGGCATAACGCCAGATGGCAAGTACATGAGGTGAGGCGGCTCTACACAAAGCCGTAGCACTTCCAGTCTTTGTGATGAGGCACACTTGAAAATGATACAACTGTGTGACCAACTATGACATGCAAACAGCTGGCCATGCTGGTGCTCAGTTGGCATGGTGTTCTCGATGTGGTGACCACATAGCATTTCAGATGCTGTAATTGGATCATTTCCACATAAGCTGTCCAACTCAGAAGCTGTATGCTGGACGGAGTATAATTATGCCGACAGAGTAACCTCCCCCCATACTTGTTTTCGAGGAAGCTGAAATTCAAGATACTGAATTCTGGAAAGTGTGCAGTTCCCATTCCAAAAATGGATATTGAAGATGGTGCAGAAAGAAAAAAAATTCTGGTCCCAACGCAAGTGGCAGATGTTCTGGATGGAAAATACCAGGAGATCATTGTGATTACATGGCCCCCTTTGTTCTATCAAAATGAAGACCTTCAGACAACTGAGTGAGTCATTCACTGTCCTTTGTAGTTCTGGGATGACTGATTTGCTTTAAGAGCAATATAAAATAGAAGGCGAGGACGCTCCTCCTGGTTTTAAAAGATGATTCCCTGCCGATTTGAGTTGGGGAACCGTGCTTCAAACTCAGGGGTGCCATATGGCTTTCCAATTAGTGCCTCTCTATCACATTTAACTGCACTGCCTCAGCAGGGAGAAAATGCTAAAAATAGTTTAGTTTTCCTCCTAAGACAAAGAGGATGGAGAAATGCGAGGCAGCTGCATTTTCCTCAGATTTCAGGTACAGATTTCAGGAAGGCAGCAGCATTTAATGGTTCTGTCGAAGAGCGTTTCACCTGGTTTTGCACAGTAATCCAAGCTTCATTAAACTTCTAGACGCTTTCACGAAGCCTCTGTTCTTCCATTTTTGTCTGGATACCTTTCCAGCCCTATCATGCCACCAACGAATGCCGATTTCCTTCTCCCCTTGCTTCTCATTTGTGTGTGCTGCCTTGGACTGTCACGGCAGGAGCAGCGGAGTGTCCATTTCTTGGGTACATATGTTTTTTTGAAGGAGGGTCAGAGAGTATCGGAGGAGCTCATTGCAATAACAACGTGTGCCAGTCTGCAGGCTTCAAATGACGCTCGGCAACAGACGGCCTTGCTGGTATTTGAATTAATCGTTTCTATTTCATAAAAAGAAAATTTAAAAATAGCCCTGGGAAGATGTTTGTTTGCACTGGCCTTTTATTTTAAGCATTTAGAAAGGGAATTCAGAAAGCTGCCCTCAGATCTTTCCTATGGGAAAGGCTGGGCATTCGTTTGATTATAGGAAATAGCATCCTTGTACCCTCTCCTTAAGAACGCTTCTTGGCACACGCCTGGATTTTCAGGGATCAACGCGAACGGAGGGCACATATCTATAAGGTAGCCGCACTGCTTAATGGGGGAGGGGGGGGAGAAACATGTGAATAAATCCACATCCAATATTGTTGAAAATTCTTGACAGTAGAGTAGCGCAAGGAATAGAACTTATAAATTATGTGTGCCCCTTTTCTGAAAAATGTGTCGGGGACTTCTTTGTGCATAGGCAAATACAGTAGGAATATGAGGTATTGTGTGGTTCCTTCTGCAGAGTACCTGATAAAAGAATAAAGAGCTTTGACATATTCTTAAAACAATAGAGGAATTAAAGAGAAACAATGGGCCAGCTGCTTCATTAATACAATCAAAAGAGAGCCCAGAACAGGAGGAGTCCAGATAATTAAGCACTACTCTTTTAGACCTTCTTTCTATAATAAAATTGTTTAAAAATTTATTAACTACTTCACAGTGGTTAGATAGATCTGTGCACTTGTTTATTTGGGTTGATTAATGCCTCTTCAGTATTCTCCAACATGCCAACTCATGGTTTATACAAGTTTTTGAATAAAACAGGGTAAGAAAAACTGATAGGCATCTGAGTCATGCACAGCCATAAATCAGAAGCATTTTACGAGTAGGGTTTATTCCTCCCCCCCACCCCAATGTTAAAGCTCAATATTTTTACTTACAAAACTTTCCCCAAAATATTTGGTACGGCATTTATTTCTTTTCCAGGCCACATACTGACCAAGCCATTCGCATAACGGATTTTAGCAACATCTCATGTATATTCACCCTCATGCAAAACTAATGGAAAGTGCTGGCAGTTTTATATTAGGATTAATGGCATGATGTACTGGGGTATTTTGCAATTTTTCCATGTTTACAGATCAAAGGATATTGCCATTGATACCTAGCCTCTAATCTTAATTTGAGTTCTCACTTGTATAAACTTTGCAGACTTTTAAGCCCAGGCAATGCAGAAATCCTACACTCATAATCTGTCCCAAATGGCATCGTTTATCTCTCATGTCTCTGAAGAATAATCTATAATAGTTAGCACGGCAATGTTAATGGGCAGAAGATTTTTTTATGATTTCACTCAACCCATAATTTGAGGCCAAGGAATGGACCACAAAAAGCAAGCTGTGTGATTGCAAAATAGATCCATTCCTTACCTCTTGCGCTGCTACATACAATAAACAAGTTGTTGTTTTTTCTCAGTTTCATTGTAAATGTGGGCTCTTGTATGCTAATAGGATCAAAGGTGTAACTGGCTTGCACAGGAGAAAAAGATGTGCTTCAGATTCCAGATCAGTTTTAGATTTGTAAAAGCCATTAGTTATTTGGCAAGAATTTTCTTACTTTTCCTGGATAGAAACTCCTCTGCATCTCAAATGCCTTTCCTCCAAAGCTGGTACACATTTTTAAAAGCAGCTTGCAGTGGGATATATTGTGCAAGGATACATAGAATGAACATAAGATACTTAGATATGGCAACTTCCCACTTACAGCTTGGATCGTGGCCTTCTTTTTTAAGGAGAATTTTAATAATTGTCTAGTGTCTGTGATGGTGTGATGGGAATTCCACCTGTTTTTTATGTGTGTTGACCAACCGTGTCTTTGACAATACTTTTGGCATAAGAACTAGAGAAACAAAGTCACACCTTTACTATTTTATAAATTCTTCATTTGCAGGCAACTTGGTATGTGCTGAAAAGAGGCTCATTCTTTTTTGTTCAAGTTTGTTTGAAGAAAATAATAAAAACAGGAACTAGCTGTTGCTAGAGAACTTGGTATTGTCTTACCATGGATTTATCTGACTGACAGGATTTTTTTTTTTTTTGGTAATAATTATAGGGATTTGAGTGTGTGTCTTCCAAATGAACACTGAAATCCACTAATTTGTGTAAAACATCTACTAGGAGGAGAGCAAAATCAGAGATCTATGGGTACAAGGAAAATATTGTGATCAATTTCATTTTCTTGTTCCCCATGATGGAGTTGTCTCCGTTTATTTATCACTGGGGATCAACAAATGGTCATTCTTAGAAGTTCTGTGCCTTTTAAGACTTCCTTCAAATATTTTGGTTAAGAGGTTTTGGTTTTTAATTCATATGACTGATGTCCAATTGAAAAATATTGAATATTGACACAAACAGCAAACAATGCCTTTAGATAACTGACTTTAAAGGAATAGACCCTCTCAAACTCTTCAAATTTAGGTATCATTGGCATAGTGAAAGTCAGATATTTCCGCAAACAAAAACAGATGAGATAGCTTCTTTATTTATCTAACAACTAGCCTGGAACAATGTTTTCAACAATGCCTAGTTATTAATTTGAGTTTATATATTTTGAATTTCTGCAATTAAGGGTGAAATTCAAGTACAATTGAATGATGCAGAATTTAAGAATTTTTTGCCAGCAATATACCATTTATTTTAGCACATGGTTATTTTAATATAGATGCAGCAGAGCAGTTATGGGCTTTTAGCCTTTTTTCCCCTATCCTTATCTACTTTAGTAATGAAAATACTATTTTTAAAAAATAAATTACTGCAGGAAAATGCCAGGAAAAGAAAGTGGTGTGTGCTTTTAATGTGTCTGTATTTCAATGAACACAGCAAATTCACTGGAAATGTGGATCTACATAGGCATATTAATGGGAAAAAAGCATTTTTGGGAAATGCACAGTCCTACTAGCCCTTTCTGGTAAGGATACATTTGATTGGTGCAAAAATGCATTGGTTTCAGTCAGGCACTTCCTCTTTAGCAGAATCAGAAAAGCTGCTTTGTGTGTGGCACCTTGAGGATTTTCCTCCGTTAACCTTTATTACAACTAACAGCACACTTGAATCAATCTACAGGTGCACAGAGGCTGCCTATCAGCATCCCGGCATGGTCACTATAATTTCTAAACAGCCAAGGAAGGTATGTTTGCGTAGCCCTTCAGGCAAGCTGTCAAAAATCAGGCTACAGCTGATAAACTGATTATAAAGCTGCTTAAGACTTTGCTTGTAAACAGAAGCATTTATCAACTAATAATTTGCAATAAACTGATGTAACTCCCAGCTGAGCCCCAAACTGTAATTGTCTTTACCATCTGCCTATTAAAATATCACTCTTCATCACCAAGCCTGAACAGACAGGAGAAAAAAAATCTCTTGCAACTATATAAAATGCTGGCTTGTTAGGAATAATCCGTGCAAACACTGTACATTTTTTTTTCTTTATCCACAGCATTCAGCTTTGGTGTTTAAAATTATTACACAAATACAACATGCAGGGAGAGAAGAAGAATTTTTTTTACCAATCATCACAGTCTGCTCATCATATTAGCACTGAGATTGTATTCATTCTTTGTGGCTAAATGGCAGTGGCATGCTTCGTGAAGGACAAACATGAACAGTCAAATATTGGGATTCTACTTTTCATTTATTTTGATATTTATTCCTTTGAGCAATGCATATTCTTCAGTTGTGTGCCACTAAAATAGTAAAGTATAGAAGACTGTACATTCTCAGGAACCATTTGAACAAAGCTACTCTACTCAATCCATGCAACCCTTTTGGAGCTTGAAGGAATATTTTGTGTCCCCTAAAAAGAAAGGAAATGGTTATTTTTAATTGTGAGACTATCCACTAATCATTATTGTTAATGCAAGCAAAGCTTCGAGGGACTCTCATGCAGCTGTTTATGAGCTACCTCTTGTCACAATAGTTGTATTAGTTGTATACAAATGAGCCAGGTTTAGGTGTACTTGGGAATAAGAAAATGGGGAAGGATGGCAACTGTTGTACATTTTAAGAGACCCAACTGAACAGGCATTTGCACAGCTACTACCCAAATAGGAACACAGTTGTCATTTTGAATTGCACGTACGTAAACTCTTAATCCCAAAACAGTCATGATTTAAAAATTGAATTCAAATATGGGGATATTAGAAAAGGTTGCATACACAGATATCCCACTTCAGAATTTTTTTTTGCATAGAAATATATTAGCAAAAGTTATAAACAAACGGTGTATATTGGAAAAAAGTGGCCATTCAAATTATGTGAACACTTTACATTTTTATAATTTATCTGTGGAAATTGAACAGAAAAGACTTGGCATAGGTCTCCTTAGAGGAAACAATGAACTTCTAACGAAGGTCAATTTTGTACATAAATATACAGAACAAATATATAGTCTTAGTTGAGCGGGAGGTGAGTGGGAATGCAGTCATTCACCGTGATGGAACTGAAATGAATTTTTTTCAGACCATACATGTATTACCAATATTGCCCTTTAATTCAGCTAATGAAATGCTTTAATCATGGAGATTCAGCTCTGTTCCAAGAAGAATTAAAAAGTGTAGATGCAACTGCCATTCATATAAAAATAGAAAAGCAGCAACTTATCTAGCATTGAGTGGGAATGGATTTTTCTTCCTTTTTTGTTTTATTGATAGCACAAATTAATCAATAATTCTTCAGCCTCTAGCTCTCCAACAGAAAAGGCCTGCCAAAAATACAGCTTGTCCCATGTGCAGCAGAATCAGCCAGATGGTGCTAAGAAGGGTTGATTCCTCCTTAAATTAATGTTTCAAACATACCCATTTGATACCTCCTTCTCCCTTTCTCACAATCACACACGCACACACACATACACAGAGCTTGTTAGAATAGCTACACCTTTTAATCATGTATAGGTTAAAGTCTTTTACATTGAGAAATACAGCATCATTTTCCCTGACATGTTCTTTGTGTAATGTTTTGCTTTGTTTTAACAGGGAATTTAACTCATGCCATATTGCAAAATTCAAATTAATATAAAACAATTGTTTCTACATCCAGAACTAGGAACTCTTTAATTTTTTTCCCCTCTTTGTAATTAATTTGTAGATATCTTTAGAACTTAACAATTCTGAACAATTTCATTAGCTTCAGAAACAAATGCTGTGATGTATATACACACATACATATGCATATACATGTATATATCGATATGCGTGTTTGAATATGTCTTCTCTCTCTCCTCTGTTTCATCAATTAGCTCTTGGGAGAATACCACATTGCCTGCAGATGGCACTCTTCGCATATTGTGAGATACTGCCGGTAGAAAAAGGGAACATAATCTAATTCAGTACTATAGTGAATGAATATTTATACTAGTCTATTCAGTTAATAGAAACAAGAAACTTCTAGGTACTAATTTAGTACCTTGTACAGGCTTATGTCTGTGCAACTTCTGGACTTTTTTTTTTTACAGTTTATTCCTAAACTCAGGGATTTTAGTTGAATTTATAGTACTTAAAAAGAAAAAAAATAGAAAATCAATCATTTATAGCTTGATGCTTATTACTAAGTTGCCAAAAAGTCCATTATGTAGGTGTTAGCAAAAGTAGAGTTTCTGTCCATCACAATATTACAAATCAAAGTCTCCTCAGAGTCAAATTGATTAGAGATGTCGTACATGTGCTGCAAACACTCAGCCAGAGACGAACACAGATATACACAATCAATAACTCTCTGCTGTCATCTAGTTGTGACCCAGAATTATGCAGTCCACATTTGCTGGTTGTAAGATTATTTGGAAGAGAAGCCACCCAGTGTTCTTCTGGACACTTACTTTTGCCCAGAAAAATAAAAACAAAAGGGAAAAGGCTTTAGAACTCCTGGACTAAATATAGATGACATTTGGCAACACAGTTCAAATCTCTTTGCTCACTGACTGCCCAATACCTTTTTAACTTGTCTCATCCTCAGATTTCCCCAACTGTGGAAACAAACCATTCAAACACTTGCTGGGGAGGTGGGATGAGGAACCAATTTTTGTATTCCCCCACCCCAATAAAATTTTACCCTTACAAGTGTCTATGGAGATTCTCAATCATCCAGGTCATGTTGTCCCAAAGTGCTTTTTCAAGAGGCAACTAGACTTCCTTTGTTTTTCCTTGAAGATGTTTTGCTTCTCATCCAAGAAGTTTCTTCAGTTTTGAACTGAAGAAGTTTCTTGGATTACAAGCGAAACATCTTCAAGGAAAAACAAAGGCAGTCCAGTTGCCTCTTGAAAAAGCACTTTGGGACAACATGCTCCTGGAATAGCATGGATGATTAAAATATCCAAACATTTTAGTTGCAATATAAGGTATACAGTATTTATTCAGGGGAAAAAAATCCAAAGGGTTCACTAAATTTAACCCCAGCCAAAATAAACTTGAAGCAATGTTTGTTTTCCCTATGATAGCTACTAGTAAGTAATACCGCCATGTAGCTTGCAATATACTATGGGTACCCCGATTTTTGCCAGATGGTGTTGGATGTATGGTACTGGTTCTTAGTATCACCATCTACCTTGGACTCCATGTGACTTCCCCTCTGAGACATTGCAAGGGTGGCATATGATCAACCTCACCACCAAATGTTTCTTTTGAAGGGCAAAATGTTAGATACAGGATATGACATCAACAATAAAAAGCAATGTAGAACTTGGAGGCTTCCTACAGTACTATACCAGCTGATTAATATCTCTCTTTAATCAATTGTAAAATTGCACAGATCATTTTTGCTTTAGAACAAATGAGAATTAATGTAAAAGTGGAGGCTATGATTATCAGTCTTTGTCATGATAATTTCCTGGTTAAACTAGGGCTAAGCACTACCATCAACTATAGAGGTATACAGGACTAAGATAATCTAGATAATTTTAATGGAAGCACTTGGCTTCAAGCACACACCTGGGGACTTCCCCAGAAATATGGCTGGCAATCCATATTGCCAAATATCTTAGTAGGATTTTGGAGATGGCTACCCTGTTAGATGAGATTGCAATAGGTGACTTCTCTTTGCTTACAGAGCTTGAGGGGCTTCTGGGTTTACCAAGCATATTTGGAAGATGAAATGGCAGAACTGTCACCTAAAGCAATAGTGGAAAAAGTAGAGTACTGAACAGAAACATAACCCATGACAACAACTTAAGCAAGTTCTTGTGTGATGATTGAAGACTCAGGATCAGTGTATTCAGGAGAGATGTGGTATTTATTACCTTAAAGTAGTGATATGTCCTCATGTGAAGAGTTCATCTCTCAATCCAACAGCTTTAGATAATTTCTACCCAGCCTCCAGCCTTTTTAGGAATGTTTGGCAGAAGTTGATGGATTCCAGTTTCAGGAGATCCTAGAATAAAGGGGCTGTGTGGGTCTCTGGCAGTGAGTATTAAGATCCTGATATGGAATAGAAACTGCATCCATTATGGTTGTTATTGAACTTCATTAGAACCTGGGTGTAGGGAGTGGCTTTCTTGATTATGTTAGGTTATGTTAGATCTATCAGCATACTAGATCTGATACAATTAACTATGATATTCTTTGATACAATTAACTATTATAAAAGGGCCTTGGTGGCTCAGTGGATTAAGTAATGCTCTACTTTGTAATTAAGTATTCAGCTCCCAGCTGCCTGCAATTTAGCAGTTCGAATCCCACCAGGCTCAAGG
>JANHJO010006302.1:257691-269620 GCA_032468235.1 Pseudoxyrhopus heterurus | reverse complement strand
TTCAAACTGCTAAATTGCAGGCAGCTGGGAGCTGAATACTTAATTACTTAAGTACACGTTCTTACCCGCTGCACCACTCAAGGCTCTTAAATAAAAATGTTTTAATAGCCTGGAAAGTTCCCAAAGTCAATATGAATCTAATTGGTGGAGGAGGGATGACGAAGGGGTCTCACAAGTAAGTTCTATCACCAAAAGGCATAATTTCTGGCTCTTCATTGATCTAAAAAAAAATTGAAGGTTTCAATGTTCCCAACCACAACAAGAGTATTGAGAAAGACCCTGAGGGTAGGAATGAAGCCATGTAAAGGCTTTAAAAATTAAACCCAACACTTTCAACTATATCTGGAAATATATATTACATAACTATGGCATCTCCATTCTCCAGTGCATGGATTCTGTTCCATTTAGTTTCTGAGTAAAGATGACCCAATGTAGAGTACATTGCAAAATCTGTCCTGAGAGTGATGAGGACACTGGACACAATAAGATTAGTTAGTGTACCATCCACTGCAGTCCATCTTAGTTTTTGTTTTTGATGGAATATCTCAGATGTGGAAGGACTGGCTGGCCTGAATCTAGACAATCTAGAACCTATCCATATCAGAATTACTTACGAGCAAATACAGGTAGTTCTTGACTTACCGCCATTCATTTAGTGACCATTTGAAGTTACAACAACATTGAAACAAGTGCCATGACTGTTTTTCACACTTACAACCCATGGTCACATGATTAAAGTTTGGATGCTTTATTTATGACAGTTGCCCTATTCTGGGGTCATGTGATCACCTTCTGTGATCCTCTGACAAGCAAAGTTAATGGGGAAGCCAGATTCACTTGACAACCGTGTTACGGAGTCCTTCAGGAGCGGGCGACATACAAATAAAATAAAATAATAATAATAATAATAACAACTTAACAACTTCGGTGATTCACTTAACAAATGGCAAGAAAGGTCACAAAATGGGGCAAAACTCACTCAATTATCTTGCTTAGCAATGGAAAATGTTGGCCTGATTGTGGTTGTAGTTAAGGGCTACCTGTGTTTAAATTCAATTGAACTTGGTTTCTCGATTTTATAAACTTCAAAATGTTTGCATAAATTTTCACATTAAAATATATATGCTTTTCTCCTAATATATTAGCTTCCCCTAAATATAGTTTTAGAGTTTCCTTTAAATATAACTTTTTCTCAAACTATATTTTCCTCACACAGTGCACTTTTGTGTGTATTGTATGTACACACACGTGTGTGTACATTCTCTTGGTATGGATTTTTATGGATTCTTTATATATTGGGGTTTTTGCTGAAAAATGCATTACATTTAGAAAATCAAGAATCATCTGCATACTGTTTCTCCTATGAAACTAAGGAAGGCAGATGCAACACAGTGTCACAAATTCAGATCAAGCAAGTGTCCCACCCAATGAAACATGTCTTACGTAGGTTTTGTACATGCTAATTTAACAGTACAGACCCCCAACTCTCCCCATTCCTCCTTTGCATTTCTGTCTTCCACTCCCTTAGGATAACAGCCACTATTGCCACATCGTCTGTGGTAGCAGACATGGAGATATCATACTTAGCCAAATCTAGTCAATAAGATAAAATCCGAATGTTTCTTACAGGGTTGTGTTTAATCTTTCCATGAGGAGAAAGCCAACAGCAACTGATCTCCTGCTGAAATACCCAAGCGGGTTAATTACAGCCTTCCAAGAAACAAGTGACAAGTTCCCCAGTTTATTGATCAGATCAGTAGAATGATTTAGTATTATCTTATGTCTCTGTCTTACTCAGACAATAGTTTACTCATGGTATGAGACAGGAGAAAAAAACATCTACGAGTGGGAGATTCTCACACATGTAAAAAGCTCAGCAACCACCATATTGTTTTTTGGGGGTGACTGCAAGAAATCCTCTCCTTACAGAAATCCTGGAAAGCCTCATCTCTTTTTCATTAGCATAGCAGAGATCAGATTTTGTACTAGCAGATAACATGTTGTGGGCAGATGGAGTTAATGTGAGGTATAGTTAAACACTTTATTTGGTGATGATTAGTATATAGTAGCAGGTTGGTTTGAATGTTAGATTTAAAATGTGTGTCCTCTCACAAACTGTTTCCATAGCTCATGGTTGGAAGCATTGTAAAATCAGATCTTCATGTCTTGGATGAAAAGCTGAAAACAAAGCCAGTCTAAACTCATATACATTCTACTATTATAAATGCAGGGCTAAAATAAAGGTCTAGCCATATAGAGTAAGATGGAATGAAAAAGTTGTTCGACTGGTCTGATATAATAAATACAAGATGTTTAAAATATGCGGTAATAGGTTGAAATCAGTACATTACCAGCAAATTAATTGGCCACTGTAATATCTCCTCTAAAAAGGGGCGTGGTCGCTCAGTGTTAAATATGCTCAGCTTGCCATCTGGGAAGCTGACAGCCCAGGTTTGAGTCCCGAGCACCACATGACTTGCTCCAGCTCCTGCCCACCTAGCAGTTCGAAAGCATGTAGATGCAAGTAGATAAATAAGTAACACTTTGGTGGGAAGGTAATAGCATTATGTGTACCTTTGGCATATAGTCATACTGGTCACATGATCAAAGAGTCTCTGGACAACGCTCCCTCCCTCAGCAAAGAAACAAAGATGAGCACAATGCCTCGAGTCGGATATGACTAGACAGGGAAAATCTTTACTTTTACCTTTAGTATCTCATTATTAAACTTACCCATATCACCCAACTTACTCCACTCTGATAGTGAAATTCAACAGACAGTGACGCTGTGCATTTTCCCTCCATCACTAAATAAATATTAGTCCCAATAAGTCATAAGAAAAGGTTTTTAAATATCAGAGGCATTTCTTTGTTCAACCTTTGCAACAATTTCAAGGCTTTGCACAAAATTCAGAGTAAGTTCATTCCAGTCTGAACACTTGTGAAGAGATGTGGGATGCTATAAAAGTAAGGTAATACATTAAATTGAAGAAAAACACCCAGCACAGCAGCAACGTAAGCAGTATTGCTACTTAACCAGTATTATAACTCAATGGATCAACAGGGGGTGGCAAAAAGTATTATCTTAAGAAATTGGAGAAGTGGTATTATTCCAGATGTCAAGGAATGGCTGTTGAAAATGTGTGTTCTATCTGTTTTGGAAAAGGCAATATTTTCTATCAATAAAAAGATGCAGTATTGTGTATTATTAGGGCAGAGATTTTGTGATAGCTTACAATAATACCTTGTACTGTTTATATTGGTGAATTCATTGGTAAACTATTGATAAAGTATAAAATATAAGATAGATTTTTAATTCACTAAACTAAACTAATCAGTACCACTGGCTTCCAATATCCCTAGGACACGTTTACTATTATATTATTTTGAACAACTTGTTCTTTCTTTTTGCCTTTACACAAGGGATTCTTCATTTGATTGTTCTTAGATTAGCAGGTCACATTAAATCAGTTCATTAGCAAACAAGCCAAAGTTCTGATCTACAGAAAGATCAGAAATTCAATTTTTAGAATATTGCTGTTCTCCTCAAATTGTATTCTTGATTACTGCCAGTGATGAATAAAAGACATTAGAAAATAAGGATCTGTCAACACCCTCAACTTAGCATCAATGGGCTTGCAGCTTTGACAAAGATCTGGGATTGAGTTTCAAAGAGATATCTGAGTGGTAAAGAAGGCTCTATCCTTTTCTTAAAGCATGAAAAAGATAGGTCAAGAATTGAGTTGCTGGCTACTCTTCAGCTTTTTCATACTAGGTCTTGTCCTTCTTTCTAAATAATAACGCAACTGAATATTGTATACTGATCTATTCTTGATAGGTTCTGTACTTATTTCTTTATTTGCCTGTCATGCTCAGTTCAGTGTGTTCAGAAGCTGATTTTATCAGGTACCTTTCACCAAACCAATAAAAACACCCCAAATAATTTCTGGTTGAAGTTACACTTTAGAAGTCAATGCTCAATCAATACACAGTGACACTGGCCATTTTTACAAATTAGAACTCAAGGTAATAAGATTATATCTTAACGAATAGAAAAAAAGCAGTTATGAAAAAGACCTCTTTTGCTTACTTCCATCTTCAATGGTGTCTATTAGGATGTTGATAATAGCTGCAGAATGTTGATATTAATGTTAGTACATTCCACAACCAGCGACTTAATGTATTGAAATTTACAAACCCTTCAGAAATGAATACAATCACTTCCAGATCAATATGATTACCTGAAATTTTGTTTCATACAAATCCTCAGTCCAAAGTGGCACGTGGAACCATGTCACCTGGCACGGCAGCTGTCACCCAGCCCAGCTCCACTGCGCATGCACGTGCTCCCCCCACCGTGCGCGTGGCCCGCCCGCACCTGCAATCCCCGGGATTTCTAGACAAAGAGCCGAAAAACAGCTAATTGGCATGGAGCTGTTTTTTGGCTTTTTGCCTAGAAATCCCAAGGTTCGCACACGCATGCACAGGGGGCGCGTGTTGCATTGTGGGTGCAGGGGCATGTGGGAGCGTGCGCGCAAGCGCGCACACAATTTGGCACACAACCTGAAAAAGGTTCGCCATCACTGTCCTAGCTCCATCACATTTACTGTCCTCTATGAATGGTCCCTGCTCCTGTCCAGCCACATTATTGATGTTCACTGATAACAGCACTCTTGAAGTGTCCATTCACAGGTCTGCATTATCATATTTCTCCTGTAATATTTTAGCACGCATAAGTATCTTCTTGAGCCTTGATAAAACAACATAAAAATATTTTTCCATGTGTTTTACAATACATATCACTAATGTGGAGCAGACAAGAAAAAGTAGATATTTAAGGATCGATTTTGTACAGCAATTAAAACACATATCCAAAGTAATTCAAATACACAAAATCCCAGGAGTATTTTGAAACTAAATTAGTTGGGAAGCATTTCTAGATTGACACATCTCTTCTTCACAGATAGTACAGTGCTTCTTGCCTACTGTCAATTTTGTGCAGGTTATAGTATACAGTATCTGACTTTTTCAATAATAAATTTCCCAAATGCTAACATCAAGGGGGAAAGCAGCACTTAAGGAAAGGTTAAACAAAAATGCTGAAACACCTTTGTAAACTGGCATGGATAACGTTTAATGTAAGGTAGAAGAATTTGTTAGAAATCACTTTCTTTCACTAGCATTACCACACTAATATATTTAACATAGGCATTTACATGCTTTGCATTTTAAGTGTCTCTGAAATTCAAGCACCAAGTCTGCCCATTTCACTTGCACCATCAGATGTAATGAGTTATGGCACTATCGGCATGTTGATAAGCTATAGCCCAAAGAAGAACAAGGAGAAAGCATAAAAAATATGGCCAGAGGATGGGATAAAATTATCAGCGAGTGTGTTTTCCTGTTTGGTTTTAATCTACATTTAATTAAATTCTTATCTTCTGTGTACTTATGGTCGCATTTGAATGGCGAGACTGCATTCATTATGAATGGTAAAACTTAAGTCAGAGAACATTTCATGTGCTTCCTTGTAGGAGGAGGAGGAAGAATGCTTTCTTTATTCTTTAGACTTAGGTCGAATTGAAGAAGGGTTAAGTTTTTTTTGGAGGGGGGAGGGCTTAAGTGCTACTGCATGATTAACATGAAGGTTAAACAGAATAAAGAAAAGTAAACTTTAATCAATGTTACTTGTATTAGTATCTACATTTTGGAATCCAAAAAGCTACATACACATACATATTATACATAGATACGCATGCATGAATGCATACCACATGTGTGTGTGTGTTTCTGCGCGCGCACACACATACACTTAGACTTTTTTTACTTTCTGAAGGAAAAAAATATAGTAAAAAGAAATGGTCTTTTATTTTGCATTATCTCTCAAGAATATCAGATCACGGATTCAGAAGGATAATACTTTAGTCCTCTCCATTATCACTGTATTTCCTTTGACTTGAATGTAAGAAGCAGGATTAATTTTTTATGTTAGTCCCTATTTCAGTTAACTCCCTATCCTTAGTTCATCTCGTGTCAGCAGCCCCGTGTCTACAGTGCCCATTTTCTGTTTATCTACCACAACTGCAACCTCCCTGTAGTTCTAGAGAAATCCAAGTAGCATACAGTATATGTAGACTCTAGAACAGGGGTGTCAAACTCAATTTCATTGAGAGCTGCATTAGGGTTATGTTTGACCTTGGGGGGGCATGGCCAGGGGGGGCATGGCCATCTCAACGTCAATTGTGTCAGGAGTGCTTGTGGTGGCCTAAGCGCTCGTGGCCTACCTGAGCTCCATTTTCACTGGTCCTTCGCTATTTCCACGGCAACCCCGTAAGCCAGATATAAACACTCTGTGGCCCAGATCTGGTCCCCAGCCTTGAGTTTGACACCCCTGCCCTAGAGCTTAGATCATGAGATCTTTTCAACATTCAACAGAGACTTTTTGGATGAGATTGAACAACTACTCAATCTAATATTTTTTCCTCATCCTAGCAGATGACATTCTTCAATGGAATTGTCACAAATAGGATATAAGAGCAACAACTATCCCCACCTATGTTAGAAGCTTCCTCGAATATATTACCATTTACATATGAAATATAAATCCCGCCAGTGAATAAAATCTCTATAAATTATTGTAATATTTATTTTTAATGTTTAATTATTTATTCATTCTACTTATATAACTGCCCATCTCACTTTTATGGGATTCTAGGTGGCTTACAGTAAAACAAATAAAAACACAATATAAAAATAGAAACACGTAGCAGTTGGGCATAACCTAACCTGTCATCCACCCAATCAGAAGACAAACTCTAAGCCACACCCAGGGCACAAAGCCAAGTTTCAAAGACCTTATGAAAGGCCAATAGCAACAAAGTTAATCTAATTTCAGAGAGAATGATGTTCTAAAAAGTAAGTCCCACAGCAGAAACTGCTCTCTCCTTTTGGGCCCTGGAAGCCAAACCCCTTAGCTGGCAGTACCTGGAACATGCCCTTCCTGCCAGATTAGGAAGGACAGATAGAAACTATTGGGGAACTATTGTCTGATAAGTAACCAGGTCCTAAGCCAGTGATGGCGAACCTATGGCACACATGCCCAAAGTGGCACGTATAGCCATGTCGCCTGGCATGCCAGCCGTCACCCAGCCTAGTTTCACTGTGCATGCGCGCGTGACCCCCTCCCCCCACATGCACACATGGCCCCCATGCATGCATGGGGGGGTCACACGCACATGCGTGGGGGGTCACACACACATGCGCAGGGGGCACACATTGCATTGTGGGTGCAGGGATTCGGCACGCGAACCAAAAAAGGATCACCATCGCTGTCCTAAGCCTTCAAGAGCTTTAAATATGACAATTAGGACCTTGAATCGTACCCCTAAGTTCACCAGAAGCACACTGGAAGCCAATGCAGCTCATGGACCAGTGGTGTCACATTGTAGGAGATGACTAGGCTGACCTCGAGGGTGGGGTCAAATGTGTGATAAGTCACGAGTCTATGTGCACCTGCAAGAGATTTAAGTCAAGCCCACCTTGAATGTCTCTCTTATCTCCCATGCCTTTCCCTTGACCGCTATTTGGTCAGATTCTTGTAGAGAGCTTAAACTTGCAATAAATCTTTATACTCATTTAAACTGCCTGAATCTCCCGATTTCCCTGGCACTTGACACACATGTACTAAATAACTGGCATCAATAACTGTTTGCACTGCTGCATTTTGCACCAATATGGAGATCACAAGGGCATGAGTGATTGTGAAACATCACCACCCCGCCAATTCAGGAATAGGCACAGCTGACACAGAGCTTTACACACAAAACAATGATGGAATTTTCTGGAAACTATCGAGTCCAAAATCTAAGAGCCCATCAGTCTTGCTTGGGTTGACAGTTGAAGCCTGTTTATCCCATTCAGGTCCTGTTAGCCTCCCAGTACTGAGACAGAACCTCTGTGGCATCACTCAGGTAGCCTGTGATGGAGATATAAAATTGGGTATCATCAACCTACTGATAATGTATCCCAAAGTCAGATGACCTCATCCAGTGGTTTCATATAAATGTGAAACAGGAGGAGAAAGAATACCAATGTATTGTTTTTGTATCAGACTGTTTTTCATTTAACTGTGTTTTAATTTTGGTCACATGTGTAATCTATGACTCAAAGAGATGGTAAGTTCCATTCCATTGTATTGTTTTGGGTTCAAGCAGAAACTAGACTGCCATTTGTTTGGTATATTTTAATTTGGATTCTTTCATTGTTTAATATTTTGTACTCTGTGGCCCAAATGGTCTCTTCCAACTCTGTGGTTCAACGATTCTAAGGGGAAAAAAGCAATAATAAAATTATCAATTTTCCTATGACTTGCAAAGGCATTTATTTTTTTGGATGAAAGTTTCCAATAATTTCCTGGAATGGTGCTTGCTTCAGCAGCAATATAATGTGTGATCTTAAGCAGATTCTTTCAAAATAACCCCCGTTATTTACATTAATTATATCAGGTAGTAAGCAGATTCAAATGGAGATAATGGATACCAGTTCAACCACATCACATAAAGGTATTGACTTATGACTGGAATTGGGATCAGAATTTCTATTACTATGCAAGGTGGTTACTAAGGGAGTCGTGCCCAATTTTATGAACTTTTTTGACCACGATTGTTAAGGGAATCATGTAGTTCTTAAGCAAATCCAGCTTGCCCCATTGGTTTTCTGGAAAGTGCATATGGCAATCACAAAGCACCTTGGAGTGATGCAATATATATATGACAGCTGCCAAGCACCCAAATTTCGATTACACAATCATGGGGGTGCTTCAACAGTCATAAGGGCGAGGATAGGTCTTTCAGCATCGTTGAAACTTTGAATGGTCACTAAACGAATGATTGTAAGTCAAGTATTACTTGTAACAAATAATAAATACCTTTTCACTATCTGACTTCCTCTGTCTGCTTTTCCAGTTGTGACTAGGAATTTTCTTTTCAAAACACTGAGCATTTCAGCTTCCGCATAAAACATGAATAATAAATACAAACAAGCAAGCAAGAAGGGTATTAAACCTATGTAGCATCCCGCTTTATTTACTTTATTTACTACTCATCAGTCCCTTTGTGTATTTATTTAGATCAGGCTTTCCCTTCAGATATATAAATTTATAGCTTCCTTTGCAAATTGTAGCAGAGCCCCTTCGAAGTGCCCAATCAGCTCTAAACCTCAGTGATCCTACAAGATCAGCAGTGCTGAAGAGATGAGTCAATTTATTTGTGGCTCAGCTATGTTGCACTTCAAACCACAGCAAAACTACTTACCGTATATACTCGAGTATAAGCCGACCCGAGTATAAGCCGAGGTCCTAATTTTACCCAGGTTTCAGCGCTTATACTCGAGTCAGCTTATACTAATCAGCTGGTTTTCAGGCCTAAATTGATGCCTGCGCAGTGCGCATGGGCAGGCATCAATTTAGGCCCGAAAATTGGCCTGTTTTTGGACCAAAATCCGCCCATTTTCGGCCTCAAATCAGCTGATTTTCGGGGCTAAATTGATGCCCGCACAGCAGGCATCAATTAAGCCCTGAAAATTAGTTGACTCGAGTATACGCCGAGGGTGGTTTTTTAAGCCATTTTTGAGGGCTGAAAAACTAGGCTTATACTCGAGTATATATGGTAGCTGGTTTCTTCTTGACCTTCCTCTTCCCCATGTTTTCCAAGTTGAGCAGACAGATCCGAGAGTCAGATTATGAAGCTGGGTCACTGTTATAAGGTCCCCCTTCTTGAAATAATGTTATTAGCCAGTCCACTGCTCTACTTGTTCATTCTTCTACATGGGACCTTGACCTTGAAGGCAGAACAAATCCTGCCTTCCAAGGCCTTTCACTATTATACTTCGTTGAATTCTCTGTTTTCTCTGTTAAGTGATAATGCTGATCCTCAATTATCAAAGGATGTTTCCACACATATATGGACTTAACTTTGGTTGTTGTTGGTGTTTATCTTCATTCATGCAGTAAATATTCCTTGAGTTAAAATGTTCTTTAGATTTTTTTTTCATGTAACGTCTTTTACAGTTGCTCACTTACAGTGTTTTAAAAGGAAAGCAACCGTCTCTTTAAAATTAGTTTGCCTTTTTGTGGAAGTAGGTGCAGTTAAGAGGTCAACTAAAGTGCTCAATGAATACACAGATCTGATACTCCCTGAACAAAACGCCCACAAAACCTGTAACCTACATTAATCAGAACTTCCTTATGATGCATATCGAGTACAAAGGACTACAAAGTCTATGTCCAAGTCTATGTCCAAACAGAATCCAGAGTTAGTCAGATGTACTTTGAAGAGGTATCAGCTTGCCTTCTTAACACACCATTCCTACGTGGTGTTTAATATGGTTCCTTCAGTTGCTTCCAAGCCTGCCAGTTGGCAGAATGTATGTTGACTTCATCTATCAACTCAGATTCATTAACGTAACCTTTTTTGCAGTAGGATAAAAGAGGAAAGGAGCGATTAACATGACAGTTTTTCATGCTTTTTGAAGGATCATATAAAAAAGTTGCCAAAAACTATTTTATTAGCTGTAAATTATGGGTGGACCAGAAAGAAACAAAAGCTGTGAACCCTTAAGGAGGAATATTCTTCAAAACATCCTTCTTCCATTCCACCCACTGTAGTAATGAAAATGCATGTCAAGCCATTTTGTGTGCTGGCAAGTTGTTGTTGTTGTTTTTTCATGTTTAACTCTCTCTTACTCTTAACTTACTCTGTCTTTCAACAGAGAGTAAATAGAAATAATGAAAAGGTATGGGCTAAACCATATGAACTAGGGACCCAATAAGAGAAAATGTACTAGTACTATCAGATGAGAAATGGATAATGCCTGGTCCCATTGTTCAGGAAACACTGTTACAGTACTCACATTTTCCTGATGTATTCACACGTGTCATCACTTGATTTCTATAGTTCAGCTGACAGTATCTAACTCTCTTTCTCTCTTAGCCATGTAATGATAGATACACATCATGTGAACTATGGAAGATGCTTATGTCTTTACACTCTGTCTGAATAATGTTTGAGGTACCATAATTAGAACATTCAATTTATTGCTGACCAAAAAAAAAATCCACACAAAAGAACAGATTTCCAAATCATGAGTTACTATATCAGTAACTATCCACGATAATATTGTAAATACAGAACTTACATGTGTATTTTACTCTTTTGGGCAAGTGATTCCACTTGAGTCTGTTTCTTCTTGTCGTGTTCTTTGAAAATAGAGATTTCCTATGTTCTGTCTCTCTTGTTCACAAACTTCAAATGGAGAATTTTTAGTCTGGAATAAAGATGTCTTTAAGACTGACAGAGAGAAGATGTCCAAAGAAATGTACTCAATGTCTTGTCAAGAATGTGCAGACTTTATAAAGTAGGAAATGGGAAATGAAATAAGGAGAATTATTTCTGTTGAGCAACAAGGGGTTGATAGCCTCCTTTGAGAAAACAAACTGTTTTTAGCACATTCCTCCCCAAATTCAAATTAAATCAAATGAATTTGGTTAATGAATCAGTGGCTTGCATTGTTGGAAGAGAAACAAAAATGGAAACCATTTTCACATAGAGTACACATGAAACAGCAGTGATCAACATAAGGCCTAGGCTGCATTTGGTTAATGTTCTATACAGTACTTCAGTGGCCCATTGGATGTTATGAGAAGCCCACCTATTCCTGTTCAGAAATGGTGCTTGGAAATATTCTGTCTTTGATACTGGAAGAATATATTAATACACCAACACTAAAAGCTCCTGATACATTTCAACAATACAGTGGAACCTCGGTTCACAAATGCTTCTGTTCACAACCAGATTGGTTCACAACCAAAAAATCAGCTAAATGTTTGACTCGGTTCAAGAACAAATCCTCAGTTCACAACCAAACTTCCTGA
>JANHJO010006302.1:43601-57697 GCA_032468235.1 Pseudoxyrhopus heterurus | reverse complement strand
CCCCGGAGTCCATTTAAGCTTGCACCGACTGCTTCAGTGACTCCATCCAGCCACCTCATTCTCTGTCGTCCCCTTCTGCTTTTGCCCTCAATTTCTCCCAGCATTAGGCTCTTCTCCAGGGAGTCCTTCCTTCTCATGACGTGGCCAAAATATTTCAGTTTCATCTTCAGGATCTGGCCTTCTAAAGAGCGTTCAAAATTACAAAGGCACTAAAAAAAGTGTCCTATGACCATTTTTCACACTTACGACTGTTGCAGCCTCCCCATGGTCACGTGATCAAAATTCAAATGCTTGGCAATTGACTCATATTTATGACAGTTTATTTTTGTCCCAGGATCATATGATCACCTTTTGCGAACTTCTGACTAGCAAACTGAACGGGGAAGCCACAATCATGTTACTAACTTAATAACTGCAGTAATTCACTTAACAAATGTGGCAAGAAAGGTCGTAAAATGGAGCAAAACTCACTTAATAAATGTCTCACTTGACAACAGAAATTTTGGGCTCAATTGTGGTCTTAAGTCGAGGACTACCTGCACTGCTGTTTAAAAAGAAAACAGGTTTTCTGCGGGACCGCCTCCTACCACAATTTGCCTCCCAGCACCCGGTTAGGTCTCACAAGGTTGGCCTGCTGCGGGTCCCGTCAGCAAAACAATGCAAGCTGGTGGGTCCGCAGGGGAGGGCCCTCTCTGTGATGGCTCCAACCCTATGGAACGATCTTCCCCTGAGATCAGGACCATTTCCGGCCTGATACCCCACAACTTAAGACTGGTTGTGCCGTCAGGCTTGGGGCTGAATTGTGTGCTGAGAGAGTGTTTATATTCCTTTTAACTTGTTAATTTTTATATTGTTTTTAATATGTTGTACGCCGCACAGTGTCCCTCGGGAGTCAGGCGGCATATAAATTTTACTAAATAAATAAATAGCTTCATAGAAATCTTCATAGATTGCTATATTATAAAATACTACCAGGCATTATGGTAACACTTTGGATACCACTGTAACAATCAAAGTTCAAAAAGGCATGAAGACCAGTGGAAACCATAAAAGGTTCCTGGGGGATAATGGTTATTTAGATCTTTCATTAGTTGTTCCTTGGCAAAATATAAGGTGACAGGATTGTTATGTTTCATTGTTTTATTGCTTAGTCTTTTTACTGAATATTATAAACTCAGAATTGACTGTTACTAAAATTGACTAGAATCCTAAGTTAAGCAAACAAATTTGTTCACTTCATCAGTCTCCAAACTTTTATAGAAAAAAAAAATTGTAAGGCCCATTCTCTTTTGCCTCAAATATTCAAGACATAAGGATTTTAAGAGTGCAAATCAAAACATTTCGGCTGTCTCTCCTCTCCTCTCCTCTGCTCTGAAGCAAGCAACATACGTTCAGATCTGCTTATAGTCCACCAGTGCAGGATGGAGAGATTATGAGAAAAAATATTGAATGTTGCAAGGAAAAGAAAAGCTATCATTTTATTTATTTTATTTTTAAAAAATCTTGCACATCCAGCATTTGCTTCAACATAGCTGCATTCTCAGGCTATTCCTGAGAACGACAAATGTAACATTACACAACAAGCTCAGTCCCTTTTAGGATGTGTGGGTTGCAATGCAATGTGTGAAAGGGGAAGAATAGAAGTTGTGCTAAACACTTGGGGTTTTATGTTCTTTATATTCAAGGTATGCATGTCAAATCTTATAAAACCTTCATATGTCACACACTTTATGCCAAAAATAAATAACCGCACAAATTAAGTACCGCTTCTGTTTCTCCATGATGAAAAATATGCCTTCTATCATCATTTTCTTGGTCTACAAAAATGTGATGACAGATACGGCGTTGAAAGTTACAAATAACAGTAATTTTCTGATGCAACCAATCTCATTCTTGATGCTTTCAATTAGTGCTCCAAATTGAAATTAATTCCAAATGGTTCATACAAACAGATACAATCAAACATTTTCTGTATTTTACAGACAAAATCCATAACCTTCAAACAGCACAAAGGCTAAGATTCCTAAAAAAAAAAAAAAAAGGACACTCTATTAGCAGCAACAGCTAAAAATAAAGCAGTCAGCAGTCGAGACCAGTCCACCCAACTTCACTAAACTGAAAAACAAACAAATCAGCATTAAGATAAGGTTTAAATGAACAATGGCCCTCTTGGTTTCACAGAGTCAGTCTGGCATTTAGCAGTACAGATCATCAAGTTAACAGGAAAAGCTCTTTTTCTTCAGCAAAAATGCATGGGAAACAATATAAAACCAGTGTGTTGGACAGAGCAAAATATATCCAAGGCTCGTCTAGTTTATATACAACATCTTGCTCTTAATTAGGAACCTCCACATACCATCACCTCCAACCATTCATCAACTTAACCATTTAGTGGTAATTTGTTTATATATGTGATTTTCTGCCACTGCTTTCCAAATTCATCCCTAGTAAATATTACCATTTTTTTAGATTATCTTTTACTGTAATACTGTTTTACTGTAATACACCTGACAGCCCTATGCTGAGAAATAGTCTTTTCCTGGTCCTTCCCTCAGTCCTTCCCTGACCATAAAAAAATCTTGAGCAAAATTCTATTCTATGATTTGATAAATAACACTGCATTTCTCTTCAGTTTGTTATTGTCTATTTACCATAAACTCAGCTAAAATACATGCTTCAGAATTTCAGGTAAAACAACTTTTGGAAATCAGAACATATGCGGCTATACAAATACTCTTGAAGGGTTTTATATTGCATTTATATTATCAATTTCCCCTTATGCCTTTTAGCCAAACAAGTAAATGTATTTATTTACAGCAAATAAACATTCAGGGGAAAAACATTTTATTAATCACTACCAATGCCAGACAACGCAGTTAACACATCACATGTCTATTCCACACCTCAGAAATTATTTGTCACAAGAATGTGACAAGAATATAACTAGGAATTATTCAGTTACTCATAGAACTCATAGAATCAGAAAAGACCTTGGAAGTCTAGTTCAACCCCTGCCTAAGGCAGGAAACCTTACACCATCCTGGACAAATCATTACTAGCATCCTTCTGACTGCAATAATGGCATTTTCTTACATTTGTAATATTAATCAGTTACCTACCCCTCATTTATGCCAATGGTTTGTATTAAAGTAGGGTACTTACAACTGAATTGTAGACAATGAATATGGGGACTGAAAACCACTGAAATAAACCAAAATCATAGTTATATATTGATAACACAGATGGACATTCCAAACGGTTTCTACATGTTCAATAGGTAATGCAAAATCCTTGAATGAATGATGTGTTTTATTACTTTTTAAGAAAATCAGTTTGTCAAAAAATTGAATTAGGAATTAGTTTGCAGGCCTGCTACATCCTATTGTAAAGCCTATCATTTTTTTTAGTGTAACATCTTGACTTACTGATGTTTTAACTTATTACTATCTCTACTAACACAATGTGAATTAGAATGTTTATAGTGTTTGAATTCACTTCACTATTTCTCTAGTTTTATGACAGTGCCTCCCACTGATGCTTCCTACATCAGGATTCTTGACAATTCAGGAATGTTAAAGTGAAAGATGGAAAAGATCACAAGATATCTCAGGCAAATATAACAGAGAATAAATGATAATGATGAGCTTGAAAGTAATTATGTACAATGCTGTCCTATTTCTTCAAGAACACAATCCAAAATGTCCACAGCAGTGTATCACACGTACATGAATGCTTTTCATCTGCCAAAAGCATCTCTTTTTCATAGGTCATCTGGAATGATGCTCTATGAATGAAGTTCTCACTGCAATGATAGATCTCTACTAGACAACGTCTTATAGCACCCATTCAAATCAGAAACAAAACAAAGAAAGATTTTCAGGCATATAATCCAAAAATACTACTACTATTATGCTTTGCAGATTTTTGAATGCATTCCACTGAATTCCATCAGCATATGTCCAAAGCATGTAACTCTTTACAGATTATTAATTCAAATATTTTAACTTTTAATTTCTATACATATGAAGATCAGAGCAATAGCACAGCACAGCACAGAACAGCAATAATCATAAACCATAACAAACAACAAAATTCACAGCAAGCAAAACAGGGCTCACAGGTTTCTATAATAGGTATCTCCTGAAGTGTAAGAGAACCAGTTTAGTACAGGAGTTAAGGCACCAGGGTAGAAATTGGTGAGTTCTAGTCCTGCTTTGAACACAAAGCCAGTTGGTTGATCTTGGGCCAGTCACTCTTTCTCAGTCCTAGGAAATAGGCAGCAATGGCCAACTTCCTCTGAAAAACCTTGACAAGACAATTGCAAGGACCTATCCAGGCAGTTGCCAAGAGTTTAATTAATTAACTTTCATTAGTAGAAATTGCAGATTTTCAGCTATTAGAGTGGTGGAATCCACATAATGCATGTTATTGATATTTCTTCTTCCAGTTTTAATGCCATGCTCATCCTCACATATTCAGCATATAGTTGAATAAATAAGGGAGATTATATCTCTTCTGCCAACCAGGAGCCTGTCTGTTTTACTATGTTCCATCCAAAATGTGACTTCCTGTCCTGTGTAAGGGGCAAAGGTTTTGTATGAAGGCAGTGAGAATTCTGGGATTCCCATTTTCCTAAGCATGTTGGTCATCACAATCAAATCAAAGCCTATCAAAGGCCTTTCTATAATTTATGAAACACATTCTGACTTATTTTTGGCATTCTTTGGCTTTCTCAATCCAGCATGCATCAGCAATAATGTCTCATGTTCTTTGGCCATTTTTTAAAACTGGTTTGAATCTCTGTCATCTTTTTCTATGTAGGTGACTAAGCTGTGTTGGATGATCCTACGCATTATTTTGCTATCATATAAAATTAAGGATATATCTCACAGGGATTTGCATAATCTGTTAAGTCTCATTTGACCAGCAGCAAGGTGGTTTTCCTTTCCCTGAGTGGAAACATCAGAAATTAGACATACCAACAGCAATTAAAGGCATACCAATTAAAATCTATCCACATTATAAACATAATGAGTATTCCAAAGGATCCTCAATAGCATGTTGAGGGCTATCCTACTTGAGGGACACATCCTCCATACTATACTCATTCAACAATCATTTGAACTTGCAATGGCACTGAACAAATAGTCAAAGTTCTGGCCATTGGAGAGCCCCATAGTCATATGATCTCTAGGCAACAAACCTGGATTTCCAACCATTGCACTGTCTCACATTCATAGCAGCATGACTTGTGACCTTCCCTGCTGGCTTCTCACAAGCAACATCAATGGGGAATCCAGGAAGAAGTCAGAAATCAAAATCTCTTGAGGTGCTCACTTAAGAATGTGTGATCCTTGATTAATGGCAATAACTGGGAACTGCCGGAATTGTCATTTCTAAGTAGTGCAGTCATGTGACATCACACTTCATGGCTAAATAACTTAGGAACAGAAATTACAGTGCAGATTACTATTGTTAAGTGAGGGCTACCTCTATTGTCAATCACTTTATATTGTCTACCCATGTAATTTTTTTCGGTAAAATACAGGAGTAATTTATTATTGCCTTCTCCCATGCAGTATAAAATTTCACAAAGTGACCACTCATCTATCTCCATGATCTTCTGATATCACTGCTATATAGATGCCTGCTTGATTTACTAACTGGGAGATTCTCCATCCTTGTAGAGAACATTGTGTAACGTATGCAATGCTTGTGTTATAATTCTCTTAAACGAAATCAGGTTTTAATCTAAAAAGTTTATGTGTCAGTTTATGGGATTGCACAGCGTGTTTTCATTAGATAGTGCTAATCTCTAGAGGAAGACATGCTACCATTAAAATATATTTTTTTCATTATATTAAGCCATCAGAAACAGAATGTATCCACGTTAAAAGAATAAAAGAATATGTATATTCTATATTACAGGAAGCACATAAAGCCAAAGAAAAAAATTGTGCTATTAACATTTAAATAAAACAGATGATATAGGAAAAATTTAATATTTTATTGATCTGTAGGTTTTCATCATCAATACCTGACATGTATAGATATGATGTTTCATAAATCAGAACAAAAATTACTTATCAATTAATAGTAATGCTAAAAGGTATGAAGAATATTGACATTTTTGATACTGGAGAAGATTTATGAGAATATTGTGAACAGACAAGAAAATAAATCTATCAAACAAATCAACCTGGAGTTCTCACTGAAGGCCCAATGGCCAGGCTCAAATTATCCTGATTTACACACTAGTTCTCTGGAGAAAGCTCTAATGCTGGAAAAAATGAAAGAGAAGGAAAGGAAGACCAGCAGCAAAATGGCTAAACTCTTAGAGCACTGATATCCACTATTGGAAAAGCTGAAGCATCATGTTAGGGAGAAATCACCATGGAGAAAATCTATCTATAGGGTCACTAAGAGTGGATAACTTGACGACACATAACCTTCATTATACTCAAAATTAAACATTATCTTTAACTTAAAAGCTTATTTGTATCTTGCAACTACATTTTGTAGTTTCATACCTGAAAACATCGACATCTTAAAAAAATAATTTCCAATGAATTTCCACAAGAAACCGACTTAAGTTCCATAAAAGTACTAATAGATATATACAAATAGCAATATAAACTGTTAGTAGTTTTAGGATCATCTGTCACACCTTGATATTTAAGCAGGAATGTGGCGGGACTGTCTTTTGGAGATGATCCCAAGCACTCAAAATATTTAGTCACCAAAATAGAAACATTCTTCTAAGAAAATTCTCATTTATCATTTTTCCATCAGATGTGTAATTTATCTTATCATGATTCAGTAGTTAACAATACTTTTTCTGTCACTTTATGAATATTAATTTATAATCATACTTTTGAAATATATTTACAGGCTTTGTTATTAACATAATGATTTCTTATTAACTTAATTAACTTGCTATGAGTTTCCTGTTGTACTCAGGAGTAGCAAGGAATCACAGATTCTATTACCTAACCATAACATTCTGCATCTAGTTGATCTACTAATAATAAACAATCTTTCCTCACCATTCAGCAAAGATTTCTATCCATTCTGTTGTTGTTCTCACTGGAAATGTAATAGCTATCAATACAATTTCAGTGCTAAATTGTTACTTTATTCAAATGACTTTATAACCCCAACTGCCCACCATTAATTCAATTATTTTCTTTTCCATCACAGAAAACCATCCAATTTCATAAAAAGTCAGCTTGCTTTTCACCAAGTGGTTCAGAAGTGGTTCAGGCTCACTGTTCCCTATAAGCAGCCATAGGACATTCTAACCCAATGTTTCTCAACCTTGGCAACTTTAAGATGTGTGACTTAACATCTTAAAGTTGCCAAAATTGAGAAACACCGTTGTAACTCACATTTCTTTTACACTGAAATGTAGTTATTCCAAAGGCAGAATCAGTTGCAATACAGAGGTTCCACAGCTATATCTATTGTTCAGCTTGAAAAAAAAAATCTTTACAATCAGCATATATTTGGAAAAGCCATGTTTAAAAAAGCATGTTAGAGCCATTTCCATTTAAATATAGTGTATATAATGATACTTACGTAGAAAAAAGCATGTATTAAAGTACTTACATAAAGGAGAATGCATGAGAGTAAATCTTTTATGAAAAAGAAATTGACACAACTGCAACCGTTTTCCCAGTTTTTAAAATCATTCTGAAATTATAGCGAATAGAACAATATGTAAGTACGTGAACCAATAGCAAAACTAGATTTCCATCCCTTAAAGAAAAACATGTATTTTCCTCAATAACCTCCTTTCAAAGTAAGTGATAGTTCTTTGTTCTGTGGATAAAAGCAAAACAAAAATTCTTTGCTTTAGTAGGAAATATTAATGTTAGTAGATTTAACAAGCACATTTACATTCCTTGGTTATTCCAGTACACATGGTAAAAATAATTCTTTTTTTAAATGTTCCATTAAACTCTATCCTGCTCCAACATTTTGTAGAGAATATCATATAAAGATTCCTCCTGGTATTTAATGCATTAAAATTCTGTATTACATGTGGAAGTTTATGAAAAGTCATAATTCATGCTTTTAACAACTCATTTGCTTTTAGCAAGCTATAATGTGTGTATAGATAAAGGTACTAGATTAAGATAGGAAGGACCAAATTTCAAGATTCCCTATGCCACTGAACATTGTTCAAGCCAATTTAGCTCATTTATTGTTTCAGGGAAAATAGAGAGAATGTACTGTACAAATGTCTATGGAGATTCTCAATCATCCAGATCATGGTTGTCCCAAAGCTACTTTTTCCAAAAGCCAACTGGATTTTCATGGGTCTTTTTTTTTTCTTTGAAAATGTTTCACTTCTCATCCAAGAAGCTGAAGAAGGCTCTTGTATAA
The DNA here is from genome assembly GCA_032468235.1 of Pseudoxyrhopus heterurus. Lineage (NCBI taxonomy): Eukaryota > Metazoa > Chordata > Lepidosauria > Squamata > Pseudoxyrhopus > Pseudoxyrhopus heterurus. The sequence continues at coordinate 49,309 of JANHJO010006302.1, read as the reverse complement.
AAACTATTTTTATATAGTAGGATATTAATAAAAAAAATTGTACTGATATCTATAGAACATTTGTTTTCCAAATTCAAAATACTTCATAGAACTACTATGCATTTTTGCAGGTTAATGTTAAGAAGTGTAGCATATTTTATTACATTGTCCAAAGGGAATCAATGGATTCCCAAAAATTGCTGCATCCCATTGTGTTATTTCATTGGCAAATGCCAAGAACTTCATTTTTTGGGTAAGTGGCGTAGGAATTCACCCACTAAAATCACAATTCATCAAAACTCCATTCTGCAACTTCAGGTGCAATAAAGATTATTTCCAAGCCAGTCCAGACAACTGACATCAAAATTGATAATGTAATTTTCATTTGTATCATATATCATAATTGCATCATAGGATTAAAAAACAATAATGATGCAAGTCACATGGATGAAATTAATTACATAAATTCAGCCTTAGTGGACCTTTAGAGGTCTTCCTGTTAATAGCCACACATGCACACCAAATGTTCTGTGAAATTGAGACTGTACAGAGTAGTCAAATGGGGTATTCCACTAGACCACAGTCTACAAGTTCAGTGAGAATCATGTATTTCCTATTCTGACCATTGTTAGATTCAGGTTATAGAACAGGTCTCACTGAGGCCAGAGTGTGAGCACTGAAATGGGAAGATTTGTGAATTTGATGAATGGTTCCAAGAGGCAGCAACAATGGGGATTATTAATCCTTAACATAGTTCCCTATGTACTTGGTAAAGTTCTATATTAGATTCTAGATGTGCACAAAGGAATGAGTGGGAATGAAAAAGAAGAGAGCATACAACAATATAATAAAGGCAAATAACAAATCAGTAGTTAGCCCAATCAAGACTACAGATTTGGCATTTAGTATCTCACAAAACAAAATATGTATATCTCATTTTGAGAGATACTTTTCATCATACTGTGAACTGATCTCACTGAGAAAAAAACTTAATTTAATGATGCAGTTATCTGTGCATAACATTTTGGCTTAATTTTGCCAGACTTTATAAAAGGCAGCAGAGAAAACTAAGGTAGTCATTGACTTATAACAATTCATTTAGTGACCGTTGGAAGTCACAACGTCCCTAAAAAAGTGACTTATGACCATTTTTCACACGACCCTTGGACCATTCCCATGGTCACATTATCAAAATTCAGACACTTGGCAACTGACTCATATTGATGATGGTTGCAGTGTCCCAAGGTCATGAGATCACATTTTGTAACAAGCAAAGTCAATGGGGAAGCCAGATTCACTTAACAACTGTGGAAAGAAAGGTTGTAAAATAGGACCAAACTCACTTAACAACTGTCTAACAATGGAAACTTTGGGCTCAATTATGGTCTAAGTTGAGAACTACCTATATAGGCTTTGAATTAAAAATATTAAAAGAAATGCCTATAATAGTTAAAATACTGAGAAAAACATTGCATCACCTATGAATCAAGATTATATAATGCCTGCTGAGATCACTGATAGAAGAAATAATCTGCCTCCACTACCACAGAAAGAATAACTAACTGCGAAAGTGAGTTTTGAGAAAAAGCATGAACAAGATGAATAAAAAAAGAATGCTGAAATACTGTACATAAAGCCAGATTCTAAAGCCAAACTAATAGTTTAAAAATTATTACGATTATTCATCTGATTTAGCATTGCTACATACCAAGTTTTAAAATAAAAAAAGGAGTTTATGTCATGAAAGAGTCATTTTATGAGCCATACAATTCTTTTTGGGAATAGAAATGAAATGTATCTTTTCAGAGGATTATACCTATAGTACATGAAACTTACTTAAAACTTTTAAAACCTTCAAAACAGAAGGTATCCAATAAAATTTCACTTCATTTTATTCTCAAACAAGAAGCTGTTTTTACAACCCAAGACCAGGACAATGTACAATGAAGACTTTTTAATTTTTATTAAAGGCTTCATTAAAAAAGACTAATGAAATTCCATAATACACCCCTTTGGGATATCATAGTAAATAATCATAGAAATTAGTGGGATGGATGGATGGATGGATGGATGGATGGATGGATTAAATTTATTTGCCACCCATCTAATTGTTCCAGCAACTCTGGGCAGCATAAGATAGCTGCACTATAGGTAGGTACCAATAACAGCAGTTTTCTTTGTTTTAAATTATTTATCACAGGAAAAGTAACTTTGCATCCTCATAACTATTACCATCTCTATAGAGTGGGTTTTTTAAAATCAAAAACCCTAGTCACTAGCTACATATGTTTAATTAAACAAAATTATTTTCTGAATTCTGCACCAGTGAATTGTTGCTAATCTATGGCAGAAATCTGTTGGCAACAGTCTATTGCAGTCTAAACAGTCTATTTATTATTAAAATAAAACAAAACAAGACAAGACACCCTGTAGTCACTACTGACTCCTAGTAACAGCATCCATGCAGTTTTCCTGGCAGCATTTCAGAGAGGGCCTGCCATAAGCTCCTTTTTTGACTTGATAGTCTACAGCACTGGACTTCCCAGGAGTTCCCTATCAGGCACCATCCAGGGCAGGTCCTAAGATCAACAAATTCAAACTAGACGGTGCCACCCACTGAGTCACTGCAATGGCGAGAGGAAGGAGCAGTTATAGCTTTTTGAAACAGAAAATTTGATTCTAAAAAGCTTTATTCTTGTATTCTTTTCTTTGAGTCTATATAATATCTGGACTCATTAGAGAATTGGCCCCTTAACATCGAGACCACAAAGAGTTATTCACAAACATATCTCAGCACAGTTTAACCGTTCCAGATGGAAATCAGCTAATTAACTTATCACAAAATTCTCCATCATGGTTAAGGTGTTTTTTAAGACTAGATTTAATGGCTTATACTCAGGAGTCCTATATGGGAGTTTTAGCGAAGTCCTATGGCTAACTGAGCCTGCCCTTGTGGTAAGGATTCAATCAAATCTATTTTTTATATGGTAATGTTTGTTTTACAATAATAAGTTAAGGCTTCTTTCCTCTTTGGCCACATAGTCCAGGTTAGCTTCAAGAGTTTTATTTTGCATTCTCTTTATCAGATAAGAAAGTCCTAACACGTACAACACAGCGAGGTTTTGTATAACAGTGCTAAAAGTGCATAGCTGTTGGTCTCAAGCCTTCAATCATAAAAATATCTGTATTTTAATTATTTTTGTTTACATATGAGTGAAAACCCAGATTTTTAAAAAATTTCACAGTACAATTACAGATATTATTAAATTACTTTATTATAAATTGAGCATATATGGTTCCTTTTAGATTTAGATACAAATTTTATCCAAGAATTTTAGTTTTAGTAGTGTACACTGCTGTTTCATATCTTTTATTCTATTTATTCACACCTTATTGTATACACTTTATTTAATTGTACTTTTTATTTTTTAAACTGGTCATCGAATAAAATTAATAAAATCTAATCTAAAATTTGATTTGTGGGATGTCAGTGCATTGTAGAATTATTGAAAAGTGGGTGCTTTTCAAGGGCAGTTTCATATAAAGCATACTGCAATCGTCCCAACTGGATGTAACCAGGAATGACCAGGGTCTCCAAGGAAGAGCTCCAACTGGTGAACATGATGATCTTTTAAACCCCTTCTGGCCACAGCTGTCAGCTGGTTTTTCAGCAGAGTCCAGAAGTACCTACAAAGTGTGGTCCAGTTCTGTCTTGGATAATGCAACCTCATCCAGGTCCAAAAACAGACAGTCTCCAAGGTCAAGTAATCCAAAACCCCTTAGCCACTCAGCCTGATTTAGCTGAACGTCATTCCTTTCAATTGAGGCTCCCACACCCTCCATACTTAATGAGCTAATAAATGCAACAACCTAAATTTAATCAAGCTATAAAACCATTGTTATTTCTCCTAAAAGTGTTGGATCACATAAGCATTCACTGTAATACACAACTGCAATCCAAAAATCTTAACTTCAAAACCATAATGTTAATACTCCCTATAACTTAAAAAAAAAAGATATCTATATCTCAAGAGCAAGCTATATAACAAAATAAAATAATAGCTGCATGTTACTAGATTGTTCCTAGTCTTGGCTACATTTAGAACAGGAATAACATTTCTTAGATTCTATTTCATTTATGAAATAGTGATTTAGCACTTATGAAAACCACAAGCATAAAATATTGGGGCAGTCAGACATCAGCTTGATTTACAAATTGGTTTATGGTGAATCCACAAACTGTACTCTGTCATTGGCACTTAACATTAATAGGATTTCCCTAAACAAAACAGCAATTGCAATTGTTCAGTCTGAATAGGTCAATTGAACACATCCCAATCCATCTACTCATCCATTTCACCCAGTGAATCAGCAACCCAGATGGAGAATAGGAACTCCCCTTTTTTATATTCCCTTTGAAGATCTTCCATTACATGCCCAACTATAGTACTGATTGTTACAAAGCAGCAGAAGAGAGCAGAAACTTCATATCCAACTTCTAAATATCTTACATATAGGCATATATACTACATCTGCATGTTTTATATGCATACATGAGAAAGTTAGCTTCTTCAGGTTTTATGCCCCAAAAGATACATCAACAAGCACAAGGAAGGAAAGCCATGCATTATGTCCTGTTCTCAATTTCATGACCTTGCCCTAGTATGAAGACTTGAAGATGTTCCATTACATTCAATTCCTGATATACAATAGGGAATCCAGGCGTACATTTCTGAAATATTTTTCCTTTATTTTTTGATGTTTAATAAATGGACAGATTATTGGAGAGGAAGTATGAAATATGTCCCTTCCCTTTTTCTGCTTTCCTTTCTTTTGGTTTGTTTGTTTGTTTGTTTGTTTGTTTGTTTGTTTTGGGGGTATTGCAATTTAGGAATAAGGCTAAGATCAAGGCATCCATTCATTTCATTTTTTAAAATTTCTGAATTCCACTTACAAAATAGTCTGTGGCTCAACTCACTTCTAGAGTGTAGCCTTCAAGTTGACAAAAGAACCCACTGCTACCTTAAGATGTTTTTCCTACATACAGCACTTGGTATTTATCCAGAGTCAGCTGATAACCTGTTCTGCATGATGATGCCATTCTGGCATACATTAGTATTGAAATTTACCCCTGAACACCAATTCCCTTGCAAATGAAACATAGCTTGAAAATGAAAACTATTCATGCCACTACAAAACGGATAATCATCTGCCAAGATATAGTCTTGTTCATAGCCTTGTGGTTGATTTGACGCAATGGTTCATCTCTGATTTTAGGATTGTTCAATTGTAAAACAGCCAATTGTTGACCTATGATCTAATCTTTTTTATAATTTGCTGCATGTTTAGAGTTTAATATTAACAGAATTCATGATTTTCAATAATATATATACAGTATGAAAGTATACTAAAATGCATCACTTTTAGGGTAAAAAGATTAAGCATGCCTCAGCGTGTCCTTAAAAAAGAGTTTCTGAGTCTCAGCAACTCTAGGATATGTGGATTTCAACTTCTAGAATTCCCCAACTAGCTTGCTAGTGGGAGAATGCTGGGTGTTGAAGTTCACATATCTTGAAGGTGCTGAGGTTGAAACACACTGCTTTAAACCATTTTTCAATCCCATTTTGTGAGACTTCCACCAATCAGAACTCTGAATTATATGAAATGTGGGAGGGAGGGAGGGAGGGAGGGAGGGAAGGAAGGAAGGAAGGACGGAAGGAAGGAAGGAA
>JANHJO010006302.1:12627-23102 GCA_032468235.1 Pseudoxyrhopus heterurus | reverse complement strand
ATAAAGGTAGTCTGGATATATTACGTTTACTGCATTCCCACCGTCTATTAAGAAAGTTACTTTATTTAAAAAAAAAACACGGAATAAAGGTAGTCTGGATATATTATGTCTACTACATTCCCAACGTCTATTAAGAAAGTTACTTTATTTAAAAAAAAAATACATAATAAAGGTAGTCTGGACGCATTTGTTCTTCAACCCTTGCTGGCTGGGGAATTCTGGGAGTAGACACCCACCCTTCTTCAAGGGGTCAAAAGTGAGAAATACTGATCTTACACCTCCGTGACGTTCTTTTCATGTACTCGGAAGAACTCTATCTATCCTAAACCACCTGGGTTAGATCTTCCTTCAGATTAAACCTTCCTTTGTACTTCATGTGTTCTCCTAAGGTTCTAGTCCTCAAGAATATTTTCCCTGCTCTTCCAGAGGAGCTTGTTCCGTTACGTCTTTTTAAGTTGTTTTTTTAAAAGGTTGAGCCTGGAACTCTGGACGCAAAAGTTGGTGTAACCGACCTTGAATAAAGTGGGATTATTACGGTAGCTTGTGTGTGTGTGTGTGTGTGGTTTGGACGCTGTACCTGTTGAACATCCTAAAAGGGCCCTCCTAATTCACACTCGGCGAGGGACTTCTGGGAGTTGAAGTCCACGCTTCTTAAAATAGCTTAGGTTGAAAAACATGGATATAGTGGCCTAGACTTGGATATTTTCCTTCCCAAGTACCAGAGTAGCCCAAGTCTATATTGATTCGCATGCCAGTTACTTGATTTATGAGTTGCCTTTCTATTCACACTGAACATTCAATGCACCTCACAAATTAAAAGATAAAAATCATTAAAGCACAAAGAATAAAATCTGGTAATACCGTAATACCTTGGAAGGAATTTTTGATTTCATGCTAAGTAAGAACCTGGTAAACTGGACAATTTGCTCAGTGATTTTTTTTCATCTGCCTGATTTTCTCAAATAGCACAAGAAGAAAGAGGACGATGAGAAGGAGAAGGAGATTATCCCTGGATCAAAAATGACTTACCACGTTATTTGTGTGAAATGCTGGTTTGAACAAGGCAACTGGTGCATTTACAAGTGCTTAAATGTAATTAACAGAAGCCTATTTTAAATTCTAGTTTGTAATACTAATTTGTTAATCAATATGGTAATCTCATTAATATTGTTTAATACAAAAAACTTGGCAATTGCAGTTGGCCAGATGCCTCTAAGAAGTCTTTAAAAACTACAACAAAAAAGAAACCTTAGAACTTATCCGTTGCTGGAGAAATTACATTTCTCAGAGAAAAAGGAAATAAAAATAAAATGTCTGTAGAGATTTTTGTGGACAACAGAAAAATGTAATTAAAATGCTGTAAAGAATGGGTCGATTTTGTTCATCTAAGCCAGAATCTCATGTGAAAATGAATTTAAACATGTCCTAATTGGCTTTATTCCATCTCTGTTTGACAGCTGCTGCAGGAAAAGAGAACAAGAATCACATAATATTGTCAGTTTTAACTAAAATCCCAATTCCATCAGGAAAGCCAAGATTTTAAACACTGATGTGGTGCCAGACAAAATCTTTATTCAGAGGATTCCTACTTATCATAAAGCAATGACGAGTTTGAAATGACATTTCATCTTCCCCCCCCCCCCCAACAATGCTGGACCTTTCTTCTGCTAGAATTCAAAATTTAAATCATTGTCTCCACTTTCTCACTTATATATGTATATATATAGGCAACCACTCTTTAATGATACTGTTGACTCCATCCAGATACCTCATGCTTACATTTTTGAGCATAGAATGGTAACTTAATAGCAAAACTGCTTTTCTCTGTTTCTTCACAAATGATTCTATAACCATCATTATTGAGTGTGATCCAGTGATTTACAGAGTGAGCATATTGCCCCCAACAATCTGGGTCCTCATTTTACTAACCTTGGAAGGATGTAAGGCTGATTCAACCTGAGTTTAATAAAATAGAATAAATAAATAAATAAATAAATAAATAAATAAATAAACCTGGGTCAAATAAATAAATAATGAATAAATAATGAATGAATAATGAATGAATGAATAAATAAATAATGAATAAATAAATAAATAAAAACAGATTACTTAATTATTTCTTAGTAAGATGATAATAATAATAATAATAATAATAGCATTAGATTTATATACCGCTTATCAGTGCTTTTTTCAGCTCTCTCTAATGATGGATATGTTTTCTGTAGTTGACAAAAATCTAGAGACATATCAAGTTGGCCTCTTTAGTAGTATACTATCATAAAAGAGAAGAGCTGGAAAATGAAAAGGGACAATGAAAAGCACATTCAAGTATTCTAGCACTGGAAACATATTTGTGCCAATTTTTGGCTTCATCAATATTTGTGGATAAGTAAGAGCAGTATTATATTATTTAATTTAGCTCTCATTCCATCATATAAAATGAAAAGCCAAAACAAAAGAACATTCATAAAAGCATAATGTATTTATTCCAGAACTCTCCAAAACTGTAATTAGATTATCTAATGTATGCTAGACATTGGAAACTTCCACTTGATTTTAAAGTTGTCATCATTATTTTAAAGAATGCCATAGTCTTGTGAAACAAAACATCCCACTTAATTTACTGACTTGCACTATTGTACAAGTTCAGCTAATTCTCATGATCAATAATAATAAAACTGTCTAGTGTGGTTATGTAGCAGCTAAGATGCTCTAGTTTCAAATACAGTAATAAAATATTTTCTTTTTAAATCTTACTAATGGTTATAGCAAACCATTTCTGCTAGCCCTGGATGGGTAGAATAGCCATGTACGTTTCTGATTAGGTCTTTAAAAAAATCAATTTCCATACTGCACTCAGAACAATGTCAGCTACTAAAATCAAACAATCTGCAAAATGAATTATTTTACACTTGTACTCTATTTTATTGGCCATCACTTTGGGAAAAGTATAAAATCTGTTATTATCATATCCCATTTTTAAATGTGTAGATAAACATCTGCTTCCTAGAACATGTGGAAATGACAGGGTAATGTATTGCAGTGATAGGGGGAAAAATCCACTTTTCACCCAGAAACACACATTAGTCTAAATTCAGCATGACCAAAAATGGAGGAAGGAACATTGTTTAAAAGGAGAATAGGTCCTTTTAAGTATTAAATGTACTTAAAAATGTACTCTACCATCCCGATCTTCCCCCAGCCATACTTAAAACAGGAACTACTATGGATGCCCAAAATATGTACAGTGGGTTGTATTAGTCACTGACATCTCTACCTGAATTGCACTAACCTAGACTCTTTTATACTGGATATATATCAGGAAGGCTTTGGAGATTAAAGATGAATCCAGCTGGCAAGCCTGCTTTAAAATTTGGCATCCATTCTTCCTGCGGCCAGACAAACTGCTTGACATGTATATAAGTCTCCGCTGCCTTTTTGAAGAGAGCAGACCTATGCCAGACATTCTTTCAGAGAATTGATAGAATATCATCATCGTCCAATAAATATGTCAGTACTTGTAGTTTTTATTTATTACCCATCCCACTATTGAGTGACTTTGGATATTTCATTTTAAACATTTTAAAAAATTCATTTCTTGCCCTTATTTGGTCATTTATTGTTTTTGCACATTAAAAAGCAAGATTAGTGCTTCCCATAAATGCCAAATCAAAGACTTCTATGGATGTGAGAAAATATGCACTTGTTTGCCTATAGTTGAATGAACACCACTTCTTTTTGAAGTATCTGTATGTGAAGAAATGAAAAATCACCACATTCACCAAGGCATCTATGTTGGTGTGTCCTTTTTTTAGTGCCTTATGAACATCCTCTTCCATCTCTATTACATTTGAAATACAAGAATACATAACTCCAAAGTCAAATTGCATGCTTTATTACTTCTTTCCAGCTTTCTAGGAATAGGCATAGTAGAGAATCTCTTTACTTCTGATATGAATAGGTGCATAAAAATAAAGCAAATGTATCAGTGAGTTTACTTTAATATCTCTGCCACTGATTTAAAAAAATATTATTGTATTTTTTTAAAAGTTAAATGTGAAGGAACGGTATAATGAGTATCAATTTCTGGTATTTCTTGCATCAGTATAGAAAGAACATCTCTCTCACTGTTTCTGTCTCTGTCTCTGTCCTTCTTGGCTTGTTTGCATCAACCAAAAATTAAAATCACACATCAAACTCTGAGAATAATTTTTCTTTCTATTTTTTCATGGATATTTATTTATTTATTTTTATTCAATTTATAGGCCTCCCAACTCCCTAAGGGCTCTGGGCGGCTTACAACAACTAAAAACAGTAACAAATATAAAAATGAAAAGAACATAAAATCCAAGCTAAAATTATCTTTGAAGCAACATGGAAAATGTTAAGGTTGTAGAGAAAGGAGCCTCCCAGTTCAAGAGTACTTAGTCCAGACATACTTAAGGATTGATATTGCTGATGAAAACAAACATTGAATACAAGTCTTAGACTGAGTTCTTATATCAAGATAAACCATGTTTTTACTTTTGATAATCCTGAACTGAAATATCAAAAATGCAAAAGCATTTTTCTTTTTCTTTATTCTGCTTGAAGACTCTTAGGTCTCATTAAGATCAATTAAATAAGCTTTTGTTTCTTTAAATTAACATGTTACAAATAGAAGAGATTGAAACAGACAGGAAAAAGGGATTCAAGCTAATGTAAATGTAAGTATTTTCCAAGGGTATTCTGTTAATGTTCTTGATGCATTCAAGGAATTTGGGAGTCAGTGTGCTATTATGATAGGTCACAAGCTTACCCAATCACACACAGACAATTGCATCCATAAACTTCTGTTCTACTGTAGAATGTGATCCTGATGTTGCAAAACAATAGAGAATATATCTATGAAAATAATAAGATATATTTAATATATCTACTATAAGTCACAACGGAGCAAAATGGAGCAGAAAAAATTGATTTTATTGCTTTATCTAAATGTTAAAAGAGAACTAGGTCTCTTTATGATGGTTTCTCACAACAGTCTGATCATCTAATGGAATTGCTGGAAGTATTAACCATTGGAAGAGCATATGAAATAGACATGACATAGATGTATAATCAAAATGAAAACTCAACCTGTTATTTGAGTCATTTCAAATGAATGAAATCACTTAACGCAAACTACATGACATTTTGATCGAAACTATTATGTGTTAACTGCTTGTTCTAAGTTGCACATAATTCACTATTGTAATAAACACATTAAATTATGAAAACATTTTTACAAGTAGTATCTTCTATAAGTATTGTACGTCTAGTATTGGATTTTCCCCCCAGAATAAATGTACTTGCTGAGTGAATTTATTCCTTGAAGCCATAAGCAATGACTTCTGAGAAGATGGAATGATCCTTATTCTATATAGAAATTATTCTCAAACTGCCCATGGGAAAAGCACCTGATAATTATTTTTGCTCATCTTAATGTCCAAGACCCACTTATCCACTGGAAATGCCTAAGTACTGATATGAAGAAATTGTCCAAAATAGAGTTGGAGACAGATATCTGATCCTTTCCCTTTGTTCCTTCTATCCTCAGAATAAAAATCATCTGATGACCTATATAGATTTTTTGTTAGAAAAATGTATTTTTTAATTTTGTTATTAAAATGTATTTTATATTGTTTTATATATAAATTTTATTATTGTTTTATTGGAATTGTTTGTTGTGAGCCGCCTGGAGTCTTCCAGGAATGGGGCGGCATAGAAGTTCCAACAAATAAATAAATAAATAAAATCTTGATTTTTTTTTTTCAGAACCATCTGTCTGATTCTTGGACACTGCCTGCACAAGTCCATGCAGTTTTCTTGACAAGGTTTTTCAGAAGTGGTTTGTCATGTCATCCTTCCTAAGGTTGAAAGAAAGTGACTGTTCAAGGTCACCCCGCTGGATTTATGCCTAAAATGGGACTAGATCTCACTGTTTCCTGGTTTATAGTCTGGTCTCTAGCCATTCCCCAAAATTTATTTCTAAAAAAATCTTGTACCTGGGGTAACTGAAGTTTGAGGATATATTCCTTCCAAATTATTTACTTGTCTTCTCATTCAGTTCCACTATATAGCTCACCATTTAAGATAAACTAATCCCAAAACCAATTAAGATATCAGGCTAAACTGGGAGATTGTGAGTTCTAGTATTGTTTTTAGCACAAAGCCTGCTGAATAACTTCTCAACCCTAAGAAGGCGGCTACAGCAAACCACTTCAGAAAACATTGCCAAGAGACTGCATGGACTTATCCAGGCAGTCACCAGTTGCCAAGGTGCAAAGGTCAAAGGTACAAAAAAAATATCTTAAACCGTCAATTGACTACCTATTAAAGTAACCTCCATTCCCATCTCCTGAGCTGAACATCAGAGTGATGTGGACTAATTTAATCCCAAGGCATATTCCTGGGGGGGAAAATTCTGATAACCAGAAATATTCATCCTCTCCTATAGCAAAATAAAATGGGATTCCTGAAAAAAAAATTGCACAGCTACTTAATAGGTCAGTTTGGGCTATGACAGTGTTCTGGTGTCTATTTGAGAAAAATGTATGTTTGATCATAGAATCTCTCAAAACAGTTCTACTAGAACCCATATTCTGGCAGCCTTCTCAATGGCAGTAAGAGACAATACTGGAAGATATCTTGTAAGAATGAGGGATTAAAAAAGGAAAGAAATTGCTATACCAACAGCAGTCCTTGATTTGTGCGGTTTAAAGAAATTAAATCCTATTTTCTCTGGTCAATCCTATGTGAATTTAGTGTAGGTGGTGTGATATAAAAGCACAGATAGGTACGTAAGTAACTTCTACCTACCCCAGTACTGTATGTGGGTATTAACCTACTTGGTTAGGAAGTAAAATATTTAATTGAATACACACATTCCCAAGGTATATACTTCATATCAAAGCAAGGCCATGGGGGCCTGAGTTAACTCAATGCACATTGAAGTGGACCCCCATTATCTCTTTAATTAACCATTACTGTCCATCTATAATGTTATTTCCAACAAGTCCTGAAACAAGAAATATGATTGCTATTGGCCTCGCACAGATGACACTACTGGCAGGCAGGCAGGATCAAATTACATTTCTGATTGTGCATATTGCAAGCTTACTAAGGAACACTCTGTTAACGAGGGAAAAACAAGAAAGAGCACTTTATACGTAAAGATTTTTATTCAAAACATTTCTAGCCACACTTAAGTACATCATTAACACTTCTTGCCCCTCTAGGCAAATAGCATCACGGTTGGGGACCACAACACAAACAGCAATGGCACCTTTAGCCTATTCCGTGTTTAAACTGGAGCTTCAAAGAACAAACACTATAGAAATAAGAAGGGATGGGAGAATATTATGCTACTATGCGTAACCACTAAGACTGTTTCATACATTTCCCCTGTGCCCCATTTGTATAATATGACCTTTGGAACCAAGAAGATACTTGGAATTTTGAGAGTATTATATGGTTATTTTACGAAATGGTTGCCATGATGAGTACAGCCAGTAATAAAACGCCTATTTACTACAAAGAATGATTACTGCATTGCAGTTCCATCACCCGCACACATGCACACACACAATACACACATACATCAGAGCAGCATAGGAACAAGTGCTATGAACCAAATCCAGAGAAGCAGGACCTGACTAGACAGAACCCAAGATGCAAACTGCAGAGAGGCTTCAGAGACAGCCCAACATATAGCGACAGGGTGTAGGAACAGGCATACATCAAACAGCACAACCAAGTAGCTGGCATTGCATAGAAACATCAACTGAATTCAAGGTGGGCTGGACTTAGTTCTCTTGTGGGGCGAAGGGACTCAAGACTGATGACATGTTTGACACTCCTCCCTCAGGCTCAGTCTGGTCATCTCCTATACATGTATAATGATCTAGGATAGAACCATTCGTTCAGGATGCACAAATGGTATGGGTACTCTTCCCAATAGTTTTTTTTTAAAGTATTTTGTATATTTTAATGCATCTTGCTATTTTCTGTTTATACTATTGTATTATGCTAACTGGGCATTATATTTTACATAAAACTATTTGGCTTTCAATTACTTTCATCTTACTTTTTTATTATTAGTAATCATTTTTATTGGAGGGACATCACACAAATACAGCCATAAAAAAGAATGTCTATGAATATTCTCAATCATCCAGGTCATGGTTGTCCCAAAGATGCTTTTCCAAAAGGCAACGGGACTTTCTTGGTTTTTTACCTTGAAAAGATTTCGCTTCTCATCCAACAACTTCTTGGATTAGAAACAAAATCTTTTCAAGGAGGAAAACCAAGACAGTCCCGTTGCCATTTGGAAAAGTACCTTTGTCACAATAAAAAAAGAATGTTACTTCCAGAATATATGGTACTGTCAATGGGATAAATGAAAAAAGAGATGAGAAGGTGGGATGAAAGGTTACCCCTAACAACGATACTGGTACAATGAGTTGGGCAAAAAGGGCATGCTATTGAGTTTGGAAGTTGCTGAGGGCCTTGAGATACTGAGCCATCAAGAATACTGTGTATAGAATTTGCAAGACGTTCCTATTTTTTCTAGCACACAATTACAATGTACAAATTATGCTCAGGATTTGAAGTTACATTCTTTGCATGTAATACATTATTTGACTTAGCTATGATTCCTCCTGTATTTCTAGTGGACTATACAATTTTGAGTTGGTAATATAAACAGAATGAATGGCTCATGATTTGCTGGTACCTGTTAGTTGCTATTGCTAAATGGTAGCACTTTGTGATAACAGTGACACATACAGACTCCTGAAATTTTTGTCTTATTTTGTTTGGTAGCATATTTTTTAGGGCAAGCATTTACAAATGTTCTTCCTCCTGTGAAGCTGAAACTCATCTTGGGCTTCCTAAACCATGTCTTACAATGAGTATGGGAAAGTCCTGCTGTCAATGTGCCTTTAGCTCCCTTTCTTGAGACTTCATTCTGTCTACTGCACACAAAAAGGTCTCTTCTCCCAGAATAGTCTTGAGTACTTTTTCCTAGAAATATTTTGGGCAGGTTGCAATCTATGAGGATGTTGCTCTATGTATTTTATTCTTCTTGTACATTCATTCATTCATTTTGTATGGCTGCCCATCTCAACAGTGGATTACTTTTTCAGAATAACGATTGAGAACATTAGTCAGCCATCTGCTTGGAGTGCTGCCTTAGTACTGAAATTAGTGGGGCCATTCATGGCAATGTCATTGAAAATGAACCAATGGAATGCTATGCCACAGACTAGCATTGACAGAAAGATAAGGGTTGGAGATGTGTCCTTCTCTTTTGACTTCTTGTTCCCATGTGAGGGATCAGCACATCTCTAATTGATGGATATTAGTTATATTTTCAAGAACACTAGAAACATGTCTATAATTTTTCATTACTGCCTGATCCAGTAATGTTATTTCTCTTGCTCTCTTAGACTGAGACCATTAGCTATGGCAGGTCTTCTGTTTTCATCAGGATCTTTATAGCTTTGTCATAATATAATTCTGGGACCACTTCACAATCTCTTTCCCAAAAAATGAAATGTGATTCATTGGGTAAATAGCACATATTTTTCTTAACTCCAAATTTCATTGACAACTGAGAAGCTGAAAGAAGGCATCATCACTTGCTCTATTATATTTTTGATCCTTGTGCCAATCCTATCATATCTTCATGACTACCTCTTTTAAAAGTTAATTTATTGGAAATCAATAGGCTTCTCTTACATTCATGTTTTATTTTACTCCTACCAGCAAAAAGATTTTTTATGACTTTAAAAAACGTAGATATTTTTTTGATGCATTTCATGTACGCTTCTTTTTTTCCCTACTATTGATTTTAATAACAATATACATTCTAAATCAATATTAGACCAGAAAATATTGGAAATAATTTAAAGATATAAATTTCCTAATAAAATGGAAATAATAATATTGCAATAATACATTTGCTTTTCAGGCTATTTTTAAAAAAAGCAAAATCTGTCTGGATTTTTTTTTAATGACAAGATTTTAAACAAAAACATTTGATGTGTATGAAATATAAGGTTTCTGGAACAGCAACCATCTCAAAATATAAAATTTACATCCGCCAACAAGGACAGATAAACCTCTTTTTTGAAAAATGGGGTTTAAATTAGTCTGACACTGAAATATGAATAAACAAAAATCCATACCTTTAGTGGGTAAAACAGGTGTTGGAACTGCAGGATTATCTCTGAAGTCATATGCATTTATTTATGATCTCAAGATAAGATTTTCTAATATGAAATACTTCCATAGATATTTTAGGGAAAAAAGCAAACTTCTTGTCGGAGGTTCATTAGCTGAACATTACTGATATATATAAATGCATACATATGACAAGTCCCTGGCTTAAGAACACTCCAGTTTAAGGAGACCTAGTTAAGAAGAGAGCCTATTGCAACAAAATTCAAGTT